>JAGGCT020002151.1:0-25000 GCA_017654935.2 Phymorhynchus buccinoides
ACCTGAAGAATACGTTGGCCTGTGTTGAGGATTGGGCGTGGTCAGCAGATAGCCGATAACAAAGCCAGTGCCCAGCGCCACTGCCCCAACCAGAATGGTGATGACCACGGTCACCGTGCTCTCCTTCATGGTCGTCGTTTGGGGAGCTTCTTCTAGTCGTTGTAGGCTTGCTTGTTTCACAAAGTCCAGTTCGCCCTCTTCAAAAAATAAAAGGATAACGATTTGTGTGTATTTGAAGCAAGTTATTGGGCCTAATACAACACAGAACAAAATAGTTTAGATTCAAGGAGATTTTCATTCACAACCAGAAACAAAGAGAGTGAGAGGGGAAGACAATCATGCAATCAACAAAGGTGGATAATTCCCCAGCTATAAAAGACACATACCTCAGATCAGGACCGCATTATGCCTAATACTTACAGGTCTCTCCTGGTTTTGCAGTACTTCCAGGGTCGACCCCCTATGCATGAACATTTATATAAATGTCCCATATGTACCTGTAGGCTACCAGGTCGGAGGGTATTAACAATATTTTCTTCTTCAGGGCAGCCAACAGCACCAAATCACCTAACTCTCTACAGGTAAAGACACACAGGAACAAACCGAGAAACCTCATAAGGAAAAGAAGCCCCTATTTTGGTCATACATGTATCACCAAAACGCCTGAATAATATGCAAAGAGCTCGCACTCCGCAGCTGACTGAAGCCGATTTTTTTTTTTACTCCTACCCTACATTACAGATGGGGTGCCATTATGAACTCACTCACTGCCTACAGCAATTTGAAAAAGCTCTATTTTTTATATCCACCGTTAGCGCAAATATCTATCGATATTAGCGTCATCGGTGGATCCACCGTTTGCGCAAGCAAATCGATCGACGGTGCTAAGCCGGAAGTTAATGATCTTTCGATATAGTTCGTCGCTCAAACGCGCATGACAGCAACACTAACACTTCCCACCTTCTATCTTTTTACCTTCCAAAGTAAAATTATTGGCTTCATTCTTTGCAATGTTGGTAGGCTGCGACGTTATCACTCTTTGTAACATTTAGGCTTTTTAATATCATCCATCACTTATTGCCCCACAGCAGCTAAGACATGTTTATTCATGTACGCAAAATAATTAATTTTAACTCCAGAATTAGGCCTGTATAGTTGTGGTGATGTTTTTGTTACTGTGTACCGGCAATTCTTCCACCACCTAACTGATCTAGATCAAACACATCAAGTTAATTTGAATTTTTTTTAAAGGTTTGGATTAGTCCCTACAATGAACTTGATAAATCTGATTGTGTCGCTGAGCGAAAGATCTCTCCAACCAACCCCGCAAGAAGGGAACTAAATCATAATGATACTTTAGTAAGCCTTGTAGGCCTATAATATAAGGATGGTTTTCTTATAATTTGATTAACAAGAAAGCAAACAAATCAACATCCAGTTAAAAGCAAATAAAACAAGATAAACAAATATAACTAGGCCCACACGCACAATGATATCAAAATAATACACGTGTAAGCCTCTAACAATAAAACCATGCGTAGCTTTCACCTTACATCTAGCAAAATGACAAGACAATCATCTAACAAGACACTGTAAAGAAACTATCAAAGTTTCCTAAACAAATAAACACTGACTGAATTGAATATTGTTCCCGGGTCTGTTGATCCACGATACTTACTCATTTGTACATGTATAAGACAGCGTGGAAAACCCGGGTCAAGCTCAAGGAAAAGGCAAAATCTGTCAAGGTGTACGCCACTGATGGCCAATGTTTGTTCAGAGATGTACCAGTCTGTGTTCGCTTTTTGTACGGCTGTCAGTCACGTGAACATGGTACTTAGGCTTAGGTAGGATTCTGGGGCGGATACAAACATTTTCAAAAATAAATAGAGACACGGAAAAGAACAAGTCATGCTAAAGACGTTTCCTAGGAGTTTAGTGGACTTTGCATAGCTGAAAGCATTGTATGAAAAGTCTTGCGTTAATAGGCTCAACATACTTCTGTTGCTGGATGATTTCCTTGACGTAAATTTTGAGATTACATCTTTTGGGTCCATTCTTTACAGTTTTGTTTTGTTTTTAAAAAAAACACCCATTATTTGTATTTTGGGTTAATGTTTTGGTTAATGTTAAGGTTTTGCCTAAACAAACGGTATGACCACATCACTAAAAATGCTGACACGCAATCACATATATAGGCCTACGTGATATAGGCTAGCGCGTGTGTACACACACATGCACACATGCGCGCGCGCACGCACACACACAACGGCACACTCTCTCTTTCTCAAACACACACATGCGTGCACACACGTACGTACACTCACATGCACACACATACACCCCCCCTCTCTCTCACAATGTTTACTTTTTTTTCTCCGCCCAGATCCCTCCTTCCACCAATCTTTTAATCAATCAATCAATCAATCCGTCAATGAATGAACCAACAACCAATCAGTTTCAGGCAATTTATTACACACTCTACAAGTCGTGTAGCCCGTACCGAATTATCTCAGTAAATATGTCTGTCTTCCCCTTTTCTGTCTTTTGTGGTGTTTCTTTTTTCTTCTTCTTTATCCGGCCAGAGGCCGAGGTATTGCGATCGGTTTGTGTGTCTGTGTATCGATTATCTTAAAAACAACTGTTTGGATTTTGATTAAAATTGGCAGAGGGGTAGACAGCTTGAAAAGGAAGCTTCCTTTCGTTAATCAACACCGTGCTGACCTTGACCTTGAAGTTTGACCTTGAAAATCGAAATTTCCTTCTTTGGGCTATGTAATTTTCCCCCCAGCTTTATTTCGTGAACTAGTGAACAGAATCGCTTCAAATTTTGTGTGGTGGTGTACCATGGTGCAAGGAAGTTTGTATAAAAGGTCAGCTGTATGTCGTGAACTACTGAACAGAATCGCTTCAAATTTTGGGCTATGTATTTTATGCATTCTGTAAGGGTGGAAAGTGGTGTGTTTTATTGGGGGGGGGGGGGGGGGGGGGGGGGGGGGGGGGGGGGGGGGGAGAGGACATCACTCGGTGCAAGGAAGTTTGTATAAAAGTTCAGCTGTATCTCGTGAACTACTGAACAGAATCGCTTCAAATTTTGGGCTATGTATTTTATGCGTTCTGTAAGGGTGGAAAGTGGTGTGTTTATTGGGGGGGGGGGGGGGGGCAGGACATAACTCTGGCCGGGTTTGCATTGTCAAAATGCGTTGCTGCCGCTCGGAGATGCCCTTGTGTACATTACAATGAGAACGTGAAAGTCATGGTGTCGAGCATTCAAAAAGAAGTGAACGTGCTAAGCAAACATAAGCAAGGAAGAAGCCAGTGAAAAAGGAAGAAAAAGAGGCTTAACTTACACGGATAGCTTTCGCCATACACCTGAAAATAAATGTGCTCTTCCTCCTTGACGCAGTAGGCTACGTTCCATTTTGGGGTCCATACCTCTAAGTCCCATGCCCGCTATGCCCCACTCCCTCTAGGTGGCTACATGTCTATGTCCACATGTCTAAATGATTTTTAAGTCAAAGTGAACACTGGTCATTGTCACTGACCACTGGTCATCCACAGTTTACATCAAAGTGACCACTGGTCAATAGCAGTGACCACTGGTCATCTGCATCATATACAATTACAAGTGCATAAAATAATCATCTGGTGACAGGAAATAAGCTGTCCAGAATCAAAATTTGATTTTTAAGTTAAAGTGACCACTGGTCATTGTCACTGACCGCTGGTCATCTACACTGTACAAGGTACCAAAATGACCAGAACAGTCATCTCACATCGACACATGAACATAGACACACGTGGTCATAGACATGTAACCACTTAGAGGGAGTGGGACATAGCGGGCTTGGGACTTAACGGGCACCTCCCACATTTTTTACTTCCCTCTTCAGTGTTTCTATCCCCATTATTATAGAGTTGGGGTTTACGTCATCTCGACCTGGAACAGGCACATATTGGACATTTGTAAAAGCAAAAGGATATGGAAGAAAAAGAAAAAAAAAGGGGTGGGGGGGGGGGGGGGGGGGGGGGGGGGGGGGGGGGGGGGGGGGGGGGGTGGGGGGGGGGGGGGGGGGGGGGGGGGGGGGGGGGGGGGGGGGGGGGGGGGGGGGGGGGGGGGGGGGGGGGGGGGGGGGGGGGGGGGGGGGGGGGGGGGGGGGGGGGGGGGGGGGTGGGGGGGGGGGGGGGGGGGGGGCGGGGGGGGGGAAAAAGCATGGGCGGGGGGGAGCGGCGGAGAAAAAGCATACTGGGTTTTCTTTTAGACATGATTGTTAAATTCTTATAAAAGAATGGGCTGGTAAGATCATTGCAAGGATAAACATTTCTATTGAAAGGTTATTCTTGCATATAGCCTGGCACTACCTGAGCAACTTTACTAAGGTTTTAGGACCACATTTTAAAAGGATTTTTTTAAATTTAATAATTAAAAACAATACATTAAAAGGTCAAATTTCCATTATTCTACAAGTCTTATTTTATATCTATACATTTTCCCTTCCGCCAAGGGATTTAGCCTGCTTCACAAAATATGTGTCTGTGTCCCGTGTTGGTTCAAAGCAGAATTTTTGAAGTAGATGAAGATGAAGGGGGAGAAAAAGAAAAGAGTGGGTTAACATGAAATTTGTTGTAAGGATATCTGGTTTCAACTAAAGTTTGTTCCTTTGAATACTAATTATTGAGTTTGCTATTTTGGACACAGGAATACTTTATTAATGACGTGGGTTTTGTTTTGATTTTTTAATATTAACACACAAAAAAAAATCAGTTTTGAGTTAGAATTGCGCAGTGTTTAAGTTAGAGACTATATGGAAAAACAGATCAGTTGGGGCTCATAACATAATTGTCTCTCTCTCTTTTATGACGTTTAAAAAATGACAAAAACTTCTGTGGTGTATAGGGACTAAGCCATGCTAGAACTTGATCATGTTATCATTATACGAGCAGCAATTTTGGACCGTAAGTTTCGTGCAAGTAGTTGACAGTACATGAAAAATATGATAAGAACAATGAAATCTAACACACTGAACAAGCAGAAAAGCTTACTAGAAAACGTATGTGTTCTGGGGAGCTGTCGGTGGACGGTCGTGGTGGCGCCCTCGGAGGAGGACCTCACTCACGCTGGCTCCGCGACTAAAAGAATAGTGTCGTCAGTAGGGGGCTTAGTAGGTGGTGTCCTGAACAGGCTCCACTGAACTCCACCGAAGTGACTCAGCAGAAGTGCAGTGTCTCCTCGGTTGGTTGCCTCCTGACGGCCTAACTTAGATTCGCTCCCCTTGGGACTGCTGGTCTCGGATTCTGCGACTTGAACAAACCGGGGTGTAGCCAAAGACTGTACAGTATCTTTGGTGTAGCTGCGAATTGGGATTCGGAACGAGCGGCGTGGGAGCAACGCCACTGTACGGCCCAGAAGATGGGACAGCAAAAACAAAGAAAAAAACAACAACGTAGCTTTCACATTTGAAAAATACGTTTTGGTATTATATTGAAAATTGCTTTTAGTCTGTCTTATGTAATTTGTGTTATCAGCATGGGTGCTTCTCTGTAGGCTATGTGCCTGGAGTAGCCTCTGCCTGCAGATCCGATTTACAAACAAAAATTGGAGCATTCTCCCTTTCACACCTTAACATATTTTTGTCGCTTCCTCCATTTTGCTTCTTTTGTGCTTTAGCTTTATAATTTGCTTCAACGACAGCCTGTCAAAACCCTTTAAAATAGCATTTTGTTTCTTCAACTCCAGGAGGCATTGCCCCCCTCACACCCAACATGGTTGCTGCGTTGCCCTGTACAGTACAGTCGAGGGGACTAGGCATAGCCTTTGATATATTCCAGGTGTTTGTAGAAGCACCCATGTAGAAGCGTGACAAACTAGAGGTTGTTGTGGTTTGCCATTGGAGTGGTGGTGCAAATTTAACGATTTTAAAGCTTCAAAGCACTTATGTGTCAATGAAGGTACGTGCATGCTGGCTGGAGAGAGAGAGAGAGAGAGAGAGAGAGAGAGAGAGAGAGAGAGAGAGAGAGAGAGAGAGAGAGAGAGAGAGAGAGAGAGAGAGAGAGAGAGAGAGAGATGAACAGACAGACAGACAGACATATATTAAGATGAGCAGAGAAAAAGAAAAAAAGGAAGACATTGAGAAAAGTAAAGGGTACAGACTACATTTGAGCAAACATATCCAAACAGATAATGCATTTTAAATCTAATTTATTCTGGATCAATCACTTGCAATGAACCTTTTTGCAAAGTAACATGAAGAGAGAAACAATTAAATTTAAAAACAGGCATCAGACTTGTCTGAAGTCCAATCCTAATGATGGACTGAGACAGTTTGAATGTGATAAGCCTTGTAAAATGAGTACGTTGCCTTTGAAAACAAAATGGCATCATCATGCCGTTTTCAATATTCCCCGAGAGAGGCTTCCGGGATAGAGCAACCAAATTCAAAACACCCCAAATTGCTTGTGGTCAATTGGTGTTTTTTTATGAATTAAAAAACAAACAACTGAAGTTCATGATAAGCATAGTTCCTTCTCAGAGTCAATCAAAACTAAAAAGAAAAAGAAAATTTCCCCAAGTATGTTTTCTTTCCTTTCCTTTGTCTTTTTAGTTTTGATTGACTCCGAGAAGGAACTACGCTTCTCATGAACACACCAGAGTCGGAAAGTGTATTTACTCAAGCTGAAGTTCTGTTTCTGGCAAAAAAACCCAGCTGAAATCAGCGTGGAACTGAAAGAGTTGCACCCATGCAATCAAAATGAAATCCTCTGCCAGTGATTTTCAATCCTCTGAAAAATCAGTTCCAAACAAGACAAAAAATTTCCAATCCTCTATTCTGATGCCTGTAATTAAAATATATTTCTTTAAGGAAGACTTTACCTCATGTAGAAAAACACATAAATGAAACCACACACAACACACAGATAAGACATACACAAAGACGACAACCATTGAAGTAAAACAGTTGCTCACACGCTCAATCTTTTTTCTTTTTTTTAAAGAGAAGAAAGAAAAAACAACAACAACAAACTTATAACTAAACAATGTATGCATAGTAAACCCAAACTGACAAAAGATCACATCTTTTATAATTATATTGTAAGCCAGTCAATCAAACTAAAAATAAAGCGGTCTTTTTCAAGCTTTTTGCATCATTTTGATTGCAACTGATTGCTTGGACACAGACTTTGGGAAAAGAAAAACAAAGAAATTAGCACAGGCCGTATCTAAGCCAAAACAATAGTCCCATGCCAATTAACAATGCATTGGACTGTTTCAGTAGGAAAAGGAAGATTATCTTCTACTTTTTTAGGTTTCACCGATTCTAAATGCAAGGGTGAAACTTGGGCAAAATTAAATTGAAAAGCAGGAAGTCCTGGGATTCAGCGGGCCGCCTTGGTGGACTCGAGGGGCGGAGTCGTTTGTAGGAGGTCAGGGGCAAAACCCCCGAAGCTGACATTTTTGTGGGGTACACACATTTTTACTAATAAAATCAGAGTGCTCATTTACAGAGATTTAATTTTTTTTAACAATAAAACAAGCTTTTTCTCATTCCAGTGTAATTATTCTTCAATAAAGTACTGCAGATTCAGGATTTCCTGGAAGAAAAAAGAAGAAGTCAAAAGCAGGATTCCTGTTCTTCCTGCCCTGTGGTTTCATCCATGCACATATTAAATGCAGTCTGAACATTATGGTTACCCCTAAACCTGTATTCACAGGTTAAAAAAGAAAGAAAAAAACAGTGACACTGAGCACTTCATTTTGCAACAACAATAAACCAACCTTCTTTCCTATCCATCAAAAAACAAAGAAACAAAAACAACAGTCACCTTTCTGACATAACAATTTTTTTTTAGTAATGTAAAATAATAATTAATTTTGATTATGATTACTAATCATCATGAAGCTTAACCCTTTCACCGCCAATGTCGCATTTTTGCGCCACAATGGTTGAACACCCATGTCACTAAAAGGCGTCAACTCAGGGCCTGTTATCCAAAGACCCTATTTTCTTAATTTTGGGAGGTAAGGATAGGTCTAATGTTATACATGTCACAGAGGAATTTACAATATTGCAGATATCTTTTTTTCTCTACCCAGGTAAGTTTAATGGTATTTTTTTGTTGAAAAATGGCTGGCGGCGAAAGGGTTAAACAACACATGAAATACTCCCTTTGTATTATTTCCAGGAACCTATTAACTAAGGAGCATCAATAGCTTTTGTTTGGCTAAGATTAAAGAAACAACAATAAAAAGAAGAAGATTTGTTGTTGTTTTTTCTTTCATGAAACATTATATTGATACTATGATCGGGGGCAGATTTTACTACAAAGCCCTTTTTCTTTTCTTTTTTTAATAACAAACATTTGCTATCAAATGCCTCCCTCTTCCCCACTTAGTTAGTATCTCATTCAAAATTCATTATGTGCTCTAGAATTAGTAGAAATATATTATAAGTTATAACCATATAACTTATGTCACTTTATTCTTTGCAAGATGACTTTTTAAATTATGTGTCACAATGCAAAATACAGTAATCTAATACAATAAACAGATTTTTTGTTGTTGCTTTTCTAATTTTTCTTTTTTAATGTTCAATCGATACTGATCGCTTCTCGGCCTTTTGGCTAAGACAGTGATTCAGGAACATAAATTTTTGTTTACACCGTGGTTGGTTTGTTCAGCCCGTCGCACATGGCGAAAGCCGATACGCGACGTTAAACTGAACTTCCATCCATGCTTTTCACTTTACAAAAAGTGCTTTTTCAAATACAAAAGACAAAGAAACAACTACCTGGGCAGGTAATTTGTTCCATCTTGAAGATTAGGATCATAGTAGTGCACATTAATGTCACAAGTCAATGCACAGAATTCATTTTCAAGGCACTGTACATTATATGACTTCCAGATGCCAAAAAAGCTTGTTTCTGGGTTATTGAAAAAAGTGCAGCTTGTCAGCGTTGGTATAGTTAGCTAGACAATGGACAAATGTACAAAAAGAATGAAGAGGACACTTGATAGGCTGCGAGGCCTAGGCTTATGAGCCAGTCCCCCACTACTAGTACTACCACTACTAATGGAAATGAATTATTTGAAACTGAAACCTTCTAAGCTCTTCCTAAAAAAAAATAATATTCATTGTCTCAAATTCAAAATGAGTCAAAGGTCCAGGCACAAGAACTTAACAATTAATCTTGAGCACCCCCCCCCCCCCCCCCCTCACCAACTTCTTGCATTATTATTTACCCGGTATACTACTTTAATACTATATAAAACTCACCAAAATCATGTATTTATAACCATGTAGGGAGAAAGGTGGCAGAGTGGTTAAGACGTTCACCTGCCAAATGTAATGCGTGACTGCAGCGCGAGTGACCCGGGTTCGAATCCCGGCCTCACCCTTTCTTTCCAGTTCGACAAGAAAATCGAACTGAACGTCGAGTCTTTCGGATGGGGACATAAAGCTAGTCTGACCCGTGCGCTTTACACACGTAAAAATCCCACGGCAGTTGAAAGTCGGTAAGAGCAGGGAGAAATCCCGCTACCTGAACCAGTATGGCCAAGTTGATAGCTAGGTTTCCCAAGTCTGCCTCCCCCCCCCCCCCCCCCCTCTCCCCTAGCCACCCCCAATTTTTAATTTTAAAAAAATTGGGTAGGCGCTGCGCTTGCGGCGACGCGTTCTCCAGGGGAGAGCAACCCGAATTTCACAGAGATAAGTCTCTGTGACTTGATTATATCAATACCAAATGTAAACTGATAAAACACATGTATGTATGTTTTCATAGCAGTTAGCACAGTCAGGCCAAAAGGGACAATCAACTGTCTTGTACAGGTTGGCTTGTTTTGTGGGGATTCAGAGGTAACTGAAACTGTTCTGGCGTTGGCGTGACACCGCTCTTTTCCATCTCCATCTTCGTCAAAAGTGCCAATAGTGGTGGGAAAGGGACATGGGTGGGAGGCTTTTCTTTCTTTGACAGAACAGCAGTGATTTTGCAGAATTCCGCCTCTTGGTCTTTCGGAATCAGATGCCAGTCAGTCTTGTAGCCAGCGTCGATGCGTGCAACACCAAATGTCTGCCCCCTGTACACCTTCTCTCCCCATGCAACTCCTCTTTGGCGATTCTGAAAACAAAATTAATGGTGCATACATTTCTGAACTACGACTTCTCTGGAAGATTTAATTATTTTTTACTGTATTTTATTTTTTGGCATGCTTTTCTGCTCAGCTTCAGCTTTTGGTAAAGATTTTTTGTCAAAGAGATAAGTTTGTACAGCTTAGTTGAAATTAATATTTCACATTGGATTTGGTGCATGTGGGTAATGTGACATTACTTTTATGATTTAACATTTTAAGACAAAAGCCTTGTCCAATTTTCCATTGGGTCTCTGGCAAGAAGTGCTCAGCGATGGAAAAATGATGTTTAATCTCTCACCAGAATCAAGTACTTTAAAATGAGTATCCTTTTATATATATAATAATTAAAAATATATAATAGTAATACTGTAGTAATCTATCCTGGTATCCACTTTCTTCATTCTAAGAACTGATCTTATAAAATTAATAACACTGACACCAGTAATACTGCATTCAATATAAATCTGTCCATCATCTCCATGTGTGTCACTGTCACGTGACTGTGTGTGTGTGTGTGTGTCACTGTCACGTGACTGTATGTGTGTGTGTTGTGTGCACATTTTGTTTATGGGTTTTACTAATAATCTGTGCACTAGTGTGTGTGTGTGTGTGTGTGTGTGTGTGAATATCTTCTTCGAGCACCATAGCCTTTGGCTTGTTTCCAAATGGTTCGATAGTAAGCTTTTTTCCGTTTACACTTTTGAACTGTTTGGGAACAAATTGAGGCTTGCGCTGCTCGATCACGATAAGGCCTGTGTGTGTGTGTGTGTGTGTGTGTGTGTGTGTGTGTGTGTGTGTGTGTGTGTGTGTGTGTGACTGAGAGAGAGGGGAGAGAGACAGAGAGCTCAGAGAGAGAGAGAGAGAGAGAGAGAGAGAGAGAGAGAGAGAGAGAGAGAGAGAGAGAGAGACAGAGAGAGACAGAGAGAGAGAGAGAGGGAGAGAGTATCATGTGTGTGTGTGTCATGTGTCTGTGGAGATTGGGACACATTATGCTCACAAGATGAATACTTACATGACTACAGTACTGCTCACAACTTTGACACGTCACTTTCTCACAAGACAAATTCCTACAATTTTAACGAAAAAGGCAACAAATGCTCACGACATTATTTTATTACCAAGTATTGTGAATAAGAAAATGTACAAGCTTGCACACTTTCAATCGTGCTCATCCTCCCACCTCTCTCTCTCTCTCCACCATTCACCTTCCTACTTGCCTTCACATCCCCCCCCTCTCTCTCTCTTGCCTTCACAATTTCCCTCCCTCTCTCTCCACCATTCACCTACTTGCCTAGAGAGAGATAGACAGACAGACAAGAGACAGAGATGGAGAGAGAGAGAGAGGGGGGGGGGGGACAGAGACAGAGAGATGGTCGGAAACGACAGACATGCTGAGACAGGCATACACTTACATGCACTTTATACACACACACACAATCACTTCAGTGGTTGTTTACGTTTGTGTGCAATTGTCTTTTTAAGGTTGTGAATGTGAGCAATTGTGATTACAAGTGACTTTAGTGAGCAAGTGATTTGTGAGCATCTCATCTGTCTTGTGAACATTTCTCAACATCATCTGTGCGTGTCCTTCTTCTTCTTCGCCTCAGGCAGCCAACTTCATCAGGCTGAAGATTCTGCTGCACTTTGGGGGGCATACTTAAGAAGACCAGAAATTAGAAAACTGAGGAGATAGAAGTAGCCTAATGCCGTAATGGAAAGGCAGAGGCTCAGGGTATGGGCCCATATCTCACGTTCTCCAGGCTACGGGTACGGCGCTCAATCATGGGACACATAAATTGCGCACAAATGTGTTCCTAACCCTATTCCTAATTTCCTTACCAAGATGCATTAAAGATACGAAATAAGAAAATGCATTTGTTGATGAAGAATTTTTTTGCAACAAATGCATAAATTTTCTTATTCTGTATATTTTACGCATCTTGGTAAGGAATAGGCTTAGGATAATAGGAACATTACATATAGATGAGAACATTACATATAATATATATCAGAGTTAATATTAGTTTTTGAAGACATTTGCACACAATTTATGCGTCCCATGATTAAGCGCGCACCATATCCGCAGCCTGGAGAATTTGAGATAGGGCTTGTACCCCCAACCTCTGCCTAAAATAAAACCTGGCTAGTGTGCAATATATTTATGTAGGGTTTTGTACTTTTGATTTTTTTGTAAATCATGATTTATCTTCTTTGCCTTAGGCAGCCAACTTCATCACGTTGAAGATTCTGCTGCACTTTATATATGTCAATGGAAAAGGAAGTCACTGTCAGTGAGAAACTATTATTTTGCAACACTCTGTAATTATTACCATGTCTGCCATGTCAGGCTGGACCTTCGTCAGTCGATAATAACTCGTCTCTGGAAAATGAGCATAGATGTGACGGTACACCACTCGACCTTCACCCAAGTTCTTCAAATTGCAGCAGAGTTCGAACAAAGTCTTTCCCCGAAAAATCGGGTCTCTCCCCACAAATCTTGTTGGCATATTCTTTTTCTTTTGTTTGCACAGCAAAAGGGTTGAAGCACCCCTTTTGTCAAAGTTTATGTAGACGGTAACAGACAGGGTCTAGTGGTGGGCCTACACGATGGTCAATGAAATTCACCGGAAGTTGAATGTGGGAAGTTTCGTTTTCCATCCGGAACAAAATGAGAATAAAAATACTGCTCCAAAATGTTGCTCTATGAACATAGATATCATCAACCATATACAATTACATTAACATAGTTCAGAGAATGGCACATGTCCCTCCTCTGAGTAACATTTGTTCCATAAGGTGTTGGAAGTCCCGATTTGAAAACGTATTCTTAATTGGATCTAAATATTGAACATGAAACAAAATGGGAACTTCTCCCGGTTAACTTGAGGCTTCGGTGTCATGGCCGAAGTTGGGTGTTAGGCATTATTCCATAGCTTTCTCGAAAGGTACTAGCCATTCAAAATGACAGTTGACGTTGGGAAAGGCTTTGCCCTTCCATCAGGGCCTTCTTCTTTGTGTTTTGATAAGGAGGAGTTCATGAAAGTAAGTGCACAAAGTCACAGAATGCTACGTCCTGTTCGATTTAGCAGCCACGTAGCAGTCGACACGCACCAACTAACACGAAAAAAAATACATGCATAAATATTTACGAATAAAATGATCTTCTATTTACTTCTTTACACACACACACACACACACATACACACACACACACACACACACACACACACATTTTTATCTGTCCCTCTTCTGTCTAACTCTAACTTGTCTAAGGCCTAACTTTTCAGTTTCTTATCATATCATATCAGTAGGGTGGTTATAAAATTTTAAAAAAAATTGTACTTTTTGTCAAATCCTAATGAAATTTATGTCATTGGAAAGAGCCCGACAAGACCTTTAAAATGATACCCAAATTATCAAAATCGGTCGAAAATTGAGAAAGTTACGACGTTTTAAAATGTTAGCTTTTTTTACATGAGCTATATAAGAAAAAGTTGATCAAGATTACCGGCCCTTACCGTATCAAGGTTTGGATGAATAAAACAGCCATAACTTTTTCTTTTTTTTACCAATAAACAAAACATTGGTACCAAAATAAAGCTTATTCAAAGGGGCAACATCAACCCCAAATATTAGACAGATTAGGCCTAAGCTTTTTGTGCGACTCACAAGATCGCAACATCAACATGCGCGTGACAGAAAACATGTCCGACAGTCTTCGACGTAACACCTCCCGACTTGTGGAGACCTTGAGCAGCATTGAGATTTATTCTAGAAGCACCAAATTTGGTGTACTTGTAGAAAAATAATTAAATGTAACTAAGCATTTGTTTTAAAGAATTATATAATTACCGTTCAGAAATGATAAACGAATGAATTGGACCCAAATATTGGATCGCTTGTCTCTCGCGATCGGCCGTCTTAGCGTAAAAAAAGATCGTTCCCGAATGACCGAGTAGGTGTCTGCTTCCCGAAAGAAAGAAACTCGGATGGTCAGCGCCAAGAATAACCACCAATAAAAACAAGCAAAGGAAGTGACCGTTTGGCACATAGCCAAAATCGCGGTTCGGATTTTCAACGAGAAAAATCGCTGCGGCTTGACCTAATTCCGTCGTTCCTACATATCAGTTTAGGCTCTGTAGGCTTTTGCCCTCTACTGCTCTAGATATTTTTTCTCAAATGTAGATAAATTTATATTTTCATTTTTCTTTTTTTTTGCCCATGAATTACTTCGGCTATTGTGTATTTGTTTTGGGGGTTTTTTGTTTGTTTTTTATTTCTCCAAATTTGTGGAGTACATTTATAATAATAGTAGTAATACTAATAGTATTTATTTTTTTGTCAATACGATTTTTTAACATATTTAGTGATGATGCATTTACAGTTTCATTAGAAAGATTGTTCCATGCAGTTATTACTCTGTTAGTAAAAAAGTTTTTAGCTGAACGACTTTTATTTAGTTTTTTTGTTAGTTTGAAATCATGCCCTCGTGTTCTCTCCTCGTCAGTTAGACTTAGAGTTAGTAAAGTTTTAGTTGTGTTGGGATCATAAAACTTGTTAAGAATTTTATACACCTCAATCAAATTGCCTCTTACTAGTCTTAGACGTCTGTATTCCAAACTAGGTATGTCCAAATACTTTAGTCTCCTCATACTCATAGTCCATATCTCTGGTTCCAATAATTGTTTTCGTAAATCTCCTTTGGACGCCTTCTAAATGATCAATATGTTTTCTCAAAAAGGGACACCAGACAGGATTTCTATACTCTATTAAGGGGCGTACTAATGTTTTATAAAGAGGTAGCATATTTTCCTTTGATTTATTAGTTATTGTTCTGATTAGTAGTAGTACTATAGTACATTAGTAGTCCAGCAGTACGAAGGCTTTGAGCCTTTTCTTCCGGCATAAGTGGTAGAACCTCCCGGTTCCGTGGCAATTTCAAAGAGTTGATTGTGGCCACGTACAGCAAAGAAGAGAAGAAGACACACACACACACACACACACACACACACACACACACACACACACACACACACACACACACACTCACACACACACACAGAATGAGCAAAATGCATTGCTTTCAATAATGTGCAAAATGCTTTCTCACTCTTTTAAAGAGTCTTTAGTTTAGGATCCTCAAGTCTTCCATTATTTTTAGTCATGCCATCTCAGTACGACAGTAGACATACTAATATTACTATAGTGACTTCAGGCTGCGCAATGCGGAGAGAGGGAAAAAAGAAGGACAGATGTATATAAAGGGGAAGGGGATGTTGGGCCAAGACCAATCTGGCTACCATAGCTGAGCCCTGACCGGGACAGCTCTTGCTCTTCATAAGGATAATAATACTTTTGGTGACTTTTCTATCAGAACTCTAGTTTTATTATCAAAGGACAATTTGGTGCAAAGTGCAATCTGGTGTTTGTTTTACTTTTAGCACTTGTAAGTTTCCTCTCATATTTATGATATCACACCATTAGTTCAAAACCAATTAAATGTTTTTAAAACACATCTTTCAGGGCTCCCTATTTTGTTTGACCATAGAGGGTATTTTCACCCCCAGGAAGCAGCTATAGAGGGTCTCTTCACCCCCAGGGTGAACTTATAGAGGGTGAAAAATCAAAACAAAATAAGCATAAAAACATGTGGGTACTGTCAAAAAAATGTAAAGTAAAGTAAAGTAAAGGAAGGAAATAAGAAAGAAAGGAAGGAAGTTGAGGGCTCCATTGGACTTAGGAGTAGAGGGGTGGAACTTGAAGAGGAAGTGTCTTTATCTTCTAACCTAAACAGACAGCAGTGGTACCAGACTCGTAAACTTTGGGCTGACATGCCTAATTGGTCTCATGGGTCTGCAGTAGACCGGCTTTTCGCGCTGGGTGAAATGGGAGACGGGCTCACGCACTCAGCAGATTTATAGTGCGTCTCAACCCTCGAGTAGTAATTATAATGCGTCGTTTCACCCCCAGTACGAAGTTTTTAATGCGTCTGTCACGCACATTTGACGCACAGACGCACAGAATGGGGAGCCCTGTCTTTTATGTGACAAAAGACGATGCAAAGTATGAAAAGTTGGCCCTTTTCTCCTCTCCTTCCCCAAGGTTCTCCTCTTCCCCCTTGCTGACTTTAGTTTCTCTTCTTTTCTTTTGCTTTAATTTTTTTTTAAAGAAATTTTAAAAAAAACCTTAAAGTTTAAGTTAAACTAAAGTTAAAGTAACTTGAAGTTGAATTGAACTAAACATTAAAAGGAACTTTCTTTTTCTGGTTTTAATCTATGTTTTTGAATAAAATGTACTGTGTCACATGTGTGTTACTGTTGTGTTAGGCCCAAAATGTATAATTTTATTGATGATCATGATTTTATCCTTTTTTTCAGAAAGATTTTGATGTCGACACATTTGTTATCAACTGCCGCAAGCGTGTTTCTTTGGAAACTCTTCGTGATGACTTATCCATTTACTTGAAGATTTTGAAAAGTGCCATGATAGAACTGATCAACAAGGACTATGCTGATTTTGTCAACCTCTCCACTAATCTGGTATGTGTACTTGACTGTAAATTAATGTGCAGTGTCGGTGTGTATGCATCTTTTTCTTTTTTAATTGCATACCGGTGTGTGTGTGTGTCTATCTGTCTGTCTGCGTGCATGTGATTGGGTGCGTGTGTGTCACTGTGTCAGTGTGTATGTGTGTGTCACTCTGTGTGTGTGTGGGTGGGTGTGGTCGCGCACGCGAGCGCACGCACATTGTGTGCAGAACATAATAATATGATATGTTTCTTATCTTCATTGTATCTTTGCCTTATAAATTCCTTTAAAATCCTTGTAACCCTGATTTATATTGGTTTCCAAAGTCAAAAGAAAGCTGAACTACTGAAACTGAAAGATGCTTATTGCAATAATGCAAAGCTCACCAGTTCTGTTATTTATTTTTTTTACAATAGGTATGCTTTCTTAATTTTTATTTCATTTTTTATTTTTTTGGATACACAATGAAAGGTATTCTATGATACTGATTTAATTTAGGTCTATTTATGTGTTGAAATAGGTACAAAATCAGCAACCAACATTGGAGCAACACTAGACTGACTTAATCATGGCTTGCACTTAGAATATTGTATCATGTTTTATTTTACATTTGTACTGTTAAATGCAATAGTCATCTGTGTATGTGGTTGCAGGTGGGAATGGATAAAGCCATCAGCAATTTGACTGTACCATTGGGTCAGTTGAGAGAAGAAGTGCTGGTGAGTCCGGTGTTCTGATTAACTCTTCTAGCACCGTGGGCGAATGCATTCGCCTTGTATACATGTACATCTCTCTACACTCCCACCAAATGCAAAGACATTCACTGCCAAGTGTCCTGCCATGTGTTTGTCTATTTTTGGAGCTTGTATCAGGGATTTTTCCATTAAAGCAACGCATGCACACTGAAAACAATCGTTACTCCCTCGGTTGAGATGCAAGAGACAACCCAGAACATAAAAAAATGCATGGTGCTAGAAGAGTTAATAATGCCATTTTTGATGCTGAATGAAGTAAATGAAATACATGTACTTACTATTTTTGCTCTCATTATTAATATTATTAAGATTGTGTTGCAATTTGTTTCACATTTCTAGTTTGTATTGAATTGTAAACATTGTAATGGTTTTTTTGGGGCAAGATGTGCCTGGCATAGAATTTTGTATCATACTTAAATTCATAGGCATGATAATTTTGATAGTTTGACTCGAGTTTCCCTCAAGCCTTTGTTTGCCTTTATAACAATTTCTAGCAAAATGGAATATTCAGATCTGTGCGTTTCTTATTGATTTATTTCTGTCTCACGAATATGACACGACATGAAAATCAAGCTTATGTAATAGGTAGCCTAAAGATAACAGAATTTGGTTGTGGGGCTTTAATTTGAAATGTTGTGGAGTCTTCGACTGTGAAAAGAACAGATGTAGCATGATAAGTTGAAACGAGGTAAGTCAAGGAAGTTCATTTTGTTTTTTTATGTTGATTTTCACAATTAATAAATTTTGATTATGATTCAAGATTGTACGTACTTTATAGTTGATGATCTCATTTTACTTGTACGCTGTGAAATCCCTGGCACTTTACAAGCTCTACCTTTGCATTGTCTGAAAGTTGTAAGATTGTCAGTCTTAAAGACAGTTAGACTGTGTTTTACCAGAGTTTGCTTTTGTTTCGTATTCATAGTTAACTGTGTTTTACCAGCGTTTGCTTTGGTTTCGTATTCATTGTTAACTATGTTTTACTAGAGTTTGCTTTGGTATCATTTTCATAGTTATCTTTTAAAAAAAATATTTACATCATATTTTCCCATGTGTTTATTCATTCTCTGTGCGTTTACAGAGTGTTCGGACAGCAATGCATGAGGCCATTGAGGCTGTGGAGCAAAAGCTTCGACAACAGCAAGAAATCCAAAAAAAGAAGGTATCATTTCAGTCAAATCAAATGTATATGATAAAAGAACTCCTTTGTTTAATCATATTAATTAATCTTTTGTGCATAAACTTAGCTGGTTTTTTTTAAGAAGCACTCTTATTTGTTGTACAGGTATTTTTCAAGATCTTAATTGGGAGGTTACACTGTATAGCGTAATATAGCATTAGTACAGTGGAACCTTTTGGGGGCTGATTTTTAAGGTCTTAATAGGGAGGGGTCTTAATTGGGAGGTGGACACTCAGTAGTCTGGATCTGTGATTGGACGGAGTCTTTATTGGAGGGAGTCTTTATTGGAGGGAGGTTCCACTGTACATGTGTATATATACATCATGTGAATCGGTGTGGATTTAACCCTTTCGCTGCCAGCCATGTTTCAACCAAAATATACCATTAAACTTAACTGGGTAGAGAAAATAAAATATCTGCAATATTGCGAATTCCTCTGTGACATGCGTAACATTAGGCCTGTCCTTATCTCCCAAAATTAAGAAAATAGGGTCTTTGGATAACAGGCCCAGATTTGATGCCTTTTAGTGACATGGGTGTTAAACCATTGTGGTGCTAAAATGCGACATTGGCGGTGAAAGGGTTAAACATGTGCGGATCTAGTCAAGAGTGGCAGTGGCCTGTCTGTAGTTTATCTTGACGGTTAATTAATCATCTTTTGTTCATTTCCCCTCAGGCATGCCTGCAGCGTCTGATGAACATCACGCACTCTGTGGAGAAGATAGAGCAACTGCTGGGCATCAGTCACAGCACGGGCAACGCTGCCAGTGCCTCTGTCTCCAGCACATCCACAGGGGGGTAAGGTCACCACCAACTGGGCCTGTATTCACATCGAGATAGTCTGAGACTTATCAACATGATATTTTACTTCTTTTTTTTCTGTCCCATCTTCTGGGCCGTACAGTGGCGTTGCTCCCACACCGCTCATTCCGAATCCCAATTCGCAGGCACAGATATTTTACTATTTTTAGAAGTCCTTGTAAAGTAGTAGGATTCAACCCTTTCACCGCCAACGTCGCATTTCTGCACCACAATGATCCAACACCCATGCCGCCAAAAGGCATCAAATCAGCGTCTGCCATCCAAAGAACCTATCCTCTTAACCTTGGGAGGTAAGGATCGGCCTTAATTTAAATATGTCACCGAGGAATCCCCAGCATTGCAGACAGATTTATTTCCCTACCCAGGTAAGTCCAATGGAATTCTCTTGCTTAAAAAATGGCTGGCAGCAAAAGGGTTAATAGGACTTTAGAAGGATTCTAAGATATCATGATGAGTCTTATACTATCTCAATGTGAATACAGGCCCTAGTGTCGAGACATGGGATTAGATGTTCTCTCCTTCATAATTTTGCCTGGCCTTACATTGGTACAACATTGGTTGTCATCCCTCTCTGTGCTGCTCAAGATTTGGTTTGTCACTCATGAATTTGTTTCTTATTATTCTGTTATTCTTATTTCCAGTGACATTGCAGTCTGTTTTGAACAGCTTGTTTGTTGGTGTCTTTTTTTTCTTATTCTCTTAACACAGCATAGTTTGTGGTATATACCATTCAGAGAAAGAAAGCATGGACAAGTAAAAATAAAAAGTGCACTCAATCAGTTTTTGAGTTTTAGTGTGCGTGTGCGTGTGCGTGCACGCGTGCGTGCATGTGTGCGTGTGTGCATGCGTGTCTTAAGATTGGTTCTCCAACATGATTATTGCAATAAGAGAATGTTAATTGTTTTTTTCTCTGTTCTTGTTCTTGCTTTAATGTTCTTATTAACCAGACAGAGTTACTCTTTCAAAGGAAAGGCAACAAAGATTGTGTTCATGAATGTTTTCACAAGATAAATGCTGTTGATGGTGTGCCATGTCATGTTTTAGGCAGCTGAGTGGGCAGCTGATAGAGAGAGTGGCCACCGAGTTCAACAAGCTCCAGTTCTACGTCACCAAGAGCAAGGGGCTGCCCCTGGTAGAAAAGATCAAGCCGGTGAGTGGTGAAACTGGTGGACATATCTGGCTTTCTGTGCCTTGGGAAAGGCATTATTGCATAGCTCCCAACCATTCTTAA
The DNA here is from genome assembly GCA_017654935.2 of Phymorhynchus buccinoides. Lineage (NCBI taxonomy): Eukaryota > Metazoa > Mollusca > Gastropoda > Neogastropoda > Raphitomidae > Phymorhynchus > Phymorhynchus buccinoides. The sequence continues at coordinate 20,642 of JAGGCT020002151.1, forward strand.
TCTTTTAGGACTTTTTTTTCCTCATTCCAGCCAAGAGTTTGGATTTCCTAATTTTAAAAAAAAACAAGCAAACTGTCATCCTGAACTTTAAAACAAATATAAGCTTGTTGATTTTGTTTCAATCAATGAATGATTGTGTATTTTGTTATGCCGAGAGCGACATTATGTGTTCTTGTTACTAGACAGTTTGTTTCTCTTAATAACAGAAAAAGAGCATCAGCGTTAGGAGGTATGCCCCCTGATCCCAGCTATCTTAGGAAGGGGCAACCATACATCCCCATCCCCGTAAGAGTTCCTAATTTTGACCTTGAATTACGTCAATATTTCTGAGATAAGATTTTTCTGTGTGTGTGTTTGATGCCGAGGCCAAGTATTTACCATTGAAGTTTGCGTTGCCAGGATCCTTGTTTGGGGAGATGATGAAGATGATTGTGATGATGGTCATGGTCATGATCATGTTTATGAAAATAAAGGTTACAGTTATACAGAATGTATCATCCCCATTAGATACAGAAACTAAAAGATGAAATTGTTGTTATTTCAGTCAATACTTAAACAGAATGCATGAGAGTTAGAAGTGCCATCACAGAGGTAAAAGCAAACGGAAAGAGACTGTTTATGCCTGCGTGTGCAAGTGTGTGTAAATGGAAGGGAGGGTTGAGGATGGTGCTTTGTGAGTTGGCATCATCTGCAAAGATACAAGTTTATTATGTTCTTTCCCATGGTAAAATCGACCACTGTCTCTTGTCTCTGACCTGCTAACTTTGATTTTGCCAATGAACGCCTCAAGTAAGGGTGTGTTTTTTGTGTCTCTGCTCTGCTAACATTTTCAGGCATCAGAATTGTCAGAAGATTTGCAAATTTGAGAGGATTACGAATGGTTGACAGAGGATTCGGTTGTACAGACAAACCCCTATTTTACGACCCTCTGTTAAGCGACCACCTCTCATTTGAGACCGGATTTGTTGGCACGGATGCATTTTACTATGTAAACGACCTCTCTTAAACGACTTCCTCTAAAACGCGACTTACGACCGCCATTTTGTTGGTTTGTACGACCGTTGTTGTCGTCTGCATAGACTTCAAGCAAAGGGAAACAACCACGGTCAAGGGCCTGAAAGCGGAGTCGCTTCCCTTGTTGTAGAAAAGCTGGCGGAAAGCGTAGGAAAAGCACGAAAACCACTGACTTTGAAAAAGAAAACCACTGACTTTGGACGAGAGTGGAGGTGATTAACACAAGTCGGCGAAGTGAAACTGTAATACATCGATTGCACAATCCTATGGAGTTGGAAAGACCCAAATCCAGTTTTAATATGTCATTGTATGTGTGCATGAAGAAGAGAGTATGAACTGTGCTGAACTTTTTCTTTCTACGGCTGCCAGTGAAAACCTCCGTCATACGACCCCTCCAATTTACAACCGATTTTTCCGGACATTTTGGAAGTCTTAAAATAGAGGTTTGTCTGTACTAGCAAAGGTTTCCCTTTTTTTTGGGGGGGGGGCAGAGTGTAAACTTTACAGTGAAATGGCATTTTACAGTGAATTCTTTCAGAATGATGCCCATTATTGCCCATGTTGGGAACCAATTTCGGTGTTGACCTGGGCCTGTATTCACGTTGAGATAGCATGAGACTTAGCATGATGCTAACTTAGAAGCTCTTCCAATGTCCTATAGGATTTAATAGGACTTTTGGAAGAGCTTCTAAGTTAGCATGATGCTAAGTCTCATGCTATCTCAACGTGAATACAGGCCCTGGTTGGTAGGGTCTTGATGGCCATTGTACCACGATTTTCAGAGGATCGTTCTCCAGACAATGCTGGTGCTTGTTTGATATTCCCAATAAAGGTCTTAACACTTTCAGCACAACCCCTCTCGCTGCTCTGCATTCCCTCAGGACACTGCAGTCAGGGAGTAGAAGTTCCTTCAGAACACCCGATTTGGGCCCTTTTCAATAAATTCTCTTAAACAATCTGGAGACCACAGTGACTTTATTTTTGTATAGTGGTTTAGATTAATCTTTAATCTTTTAAATGATACAAAATTTGAAAACCAACTCGTTAATTTGTGTTTAAGTGAATGAGTTGAAAACAGCCGCACCACTGTCGGCCTCAGGGGCATTTTGCCTGTTGCTTACATACTAGCAGCATGTCGGCAATGGTAAACTCAGATGTTGCTAGTATTCTAGCAATGTGTTGCGAAAAAGTTAAGTAAGTTTGTCTCTTGCATGGTTCGCGCAGTCTTTTGAAGGTCTTTGAAAGTCTTTGAGAAATAGAGTGCCATTTTCAAGTCTTTGAAAGTCTTTGAAAATTGGCTTTGGTCTGTGAGAATTGTGAAATGGCTTGTGAAAAAGTCATTGATGCCTTAAAAAGTCATTGACGCCTCAACATTTATTTTTGTTTGCTTCCAGAATTGATAAAGAAGCAGTTTAATTTCACTAAATTTTCCTTATAGCAGACATCCTCGATTTGTCGAGTTACTCCCTTTCACTATATCCAGGTCTTTTGGCTACACCGATGCAACTTGAATGATCATGATCGAAGCAATTGTCATCATTGCGTGTCGTGAGAGGTCTTTGAAAATTGGATAAAGGGTCTTTGAAAAGGTCTTTGAAAGTTTGTGAATTTTGAAATGAAAAAATCTGTATGAACCCTGTCTTGTATCTGCCTTGTTAACTTTCAGCGTATCGCCAACATCACCACCACCTTGCAGTACAGCTTGGAGGGCTCTTTTCTGGAGGGGCTGGAGCAGGAAGACGTGGGCATGCTTCGTCAGTGTCTGCGCACCTATGCCCTCATCGACAAGATCCGCGACGCTGAGAACCTCTTCAGGCAGCATGTGGTTAAGCCCTATATGGAGGAGGTTAGTTTTTCTCTGTGTGTGTGTGTGTGTGTGTGCACTGCATGGTCATGTCAGTTCTTGTTGCTGGACATTGTTTTGGTATGTCTAAAAAAAATGGTTCTGTTTATTTTCCGTTTTCTTTTTTTGTGCACGCTCATAAAGAAACGTAATTTCAGAGAAGTTTTAATTAAGTGATAGTCTTGTTTTGTTTGTGCTCATTCTCTTTCAATCATTCTCTCCTGATAGTTTTCTCTGTCTCGCTCCTGCATTGTCTCACTTTTTCAATCTCTCTGTCTGTCTCTGTATGGTAATGGCGATCATCCACACTTCTGCTAATGTAATATAACATCTAACGTTTTAAGAACCTAAGTATGTCAACTTATCAACCCTTAGGTGTGATGAGACCCATTTTGAGACTCTTTGTGACTGTTGCCTGATGCTAACTTTGTGAATGTTACCTGTTCAAAAATGAAACTACCTAAGGTCTTCATATGAAAAAAAAGGTCAAGCGTGAATATCTCTGTTTGCAGGTGATCACAGAGTCATTTCTTCGCTCCAATGGCCAGGGTTTGGAAGGCATGTTCAAGAAGGTCTTGGACTTTGTCCCTACCCACTGCCATGTCCTGAGAAACATCACCTGCCCAGGCACCAGGTGAGGAGACAGGTTACGTAGCGAAGTACTCCCATCTCTGTGTGTCACCAATCCCTATCCTAATCCGAAACCCTAATCCTAACCCTTCTCCTTACTTGAGAGGATCCATAAAGACGGGGACACTCAGAGACAGGGGCACTAGAGAGGAGGACATATAAAGATGGGGGTGACATATAGACACAGGGAACTCACAGAGACGAGGCAAATCAATGTGATCCCAGGAGACGCACTTCAGAAGGTTGTTCTTGATCAGAAACTATCGTAGGAGTGGATAGATAGATTGAGGAGTAAAACGTTTGTTGGGAAAATAAATTTGAGAATGAATCAGTTATGTCAAGTTTTACAGTTTAAGTGTGCACTGTATACGTTTGTGACTTTGTTGTGTGAGCATTTGTGTGTTATACAAACAGGATGAAATGGTGACTGTCAGATTCTTTTGTCCAAGTTTGATGGTGTAAGTTTAGTTGCCTAAAACACAAGGTATCGATTAGGATTGTTCACATCCTTTGAATTCTTCAACTCTTTTTAGAACATACTAATTATGAAGATTTTGAACTGATTTTGAAAATGAGTACACTCCCTTGCCAATCCAAACAACGTTAAATTATCCCCTCTTCTTCATTTATTTGTTTGTTTGCAAACTGATGCTCACGTTCTTTGAATCTGACTTTAGTCTATCTATCTCCTCATTGTCGCTACTGTTCATATTCAATAACTACCTTCCCCTTTCGCTCCCTTTCCACCTGTACCCTCGTCTTCAATTCCCCTACAGACAGACAGACACACACACACACACACACCATGGCTCCCAGGGACTCCCATTTTGAGGTCTATGAAGTACTAAAATTCTAAAGGACCCTCTAAAGCA
>JAGGCT020002152.1:0-22500 GCA_017654935.2 Phymorhynchus buccinoides
GCAACGCCTTGACGCGGTGACGCCTGCATCACAGCACACATTGTAGCGAGGCAGTGGTGTTCTCACACACGACTCTTGTCGCGCGAACTTCCTTATTTGGAAAGCAAGGAAAGATTACTCTAGCGTCAGACGCTTTATTTCGGGTTCGAGCAAGTCTGCCATTTTTTTACTTCAATCAGAGTTATGGTCCTTCCGTCCGTTGTGATTGGCTAGTTTCACGATCTCTGCGATCTTGAGCATCAAAATTAGAGCCGGTTTTATTCTCGAGCAACACAAAATCGCGCAGCTACGCATAAAAAATCTTGCCGTGCCGCGAATCTCTCACACGCAAGCGGCGCATCAAACTGCGCCTTGCAGCAAAAAATCGCCGCGATCTCGAGATCTTGACGCTAGTGTGCGAAGCCCTTTACTAGAAGGAAGAAAAGCCTCAATTAACTTTTATCCTATGAATTTTCTCCTTGAACCCTTTCGCCGCCAGCCATTTAAAAAAACATACCATTAAAATTAACTGGGTAGTGAACAAATTTTATTTACGATATTGGGAATTCCTCTGTGGCATGTACAACATTAGGCCTATCCTTACCTCCCGAAATTAAGAAAATAGAGTCTTCGGATAACAGATTTGGTGCCTTTTAATGAAATGGGTGTTAAACCATTGTGATGCATAAATGCGACATTGGCAGCGAAAGGGTTAAAGAATGAAGAAAGAGTAGTTACTGGTATTGTTGATATCTCAGCCCTTTAGCCCTTGCTTGCTAGAACAGCCTGGGTGAATGAAAAGAGGGAGCTACAAATGACTTCACTGAATGAAAGAGCAGATCCGGGTACGCATGAGGGAAACAGGGCGATCATCTGTACGATTGCCCGTGTTAGTTCAATTCTGGTTCTTTGCTGCGCTTTACACCATTATTTCAACGTTGAAAGCTAGCTGTTTGGCTATAAACGGCTCCAATCCATAATGGGGGAAACGTCTTATCACAAACTGTTTGTAGATGTGTTGTTAATGTTTTGTATTTACAGGGTGGGTTTTTTTTTTGGGGGGGGTTCTTTAATGTCTCGTTCATGGCTGTGAAGCGCAGTATGTGGCATATTGACAGATGTAAAAAGCGCAAAAAAAAGACAACTTGGTACATGATCATATATAATATGTGTAATGATTGTGTTAATGTTTGCAATCCGCATGCTATCAACGTCTAGTCCCAGTTGGCAGTTAGTTTTATTTTCTATCGTAGTGCACAAAGCCTGGCAGGGAGAAAGTATGGACAGGTAAGGTTAGCTAACACTAAGGTTGTGTGCAATCGTCGATTGTTTACTGGTTTTTGTTCAATGCATTTATGTGTGCTCCATTGAGAAGTGAGAGAGAGAGAGAGAGATGAGCTGTGAAAGCTATATTACGTTTGGTTTGATGAGAATTGTATGACCTAATATACACACTATACGTTATTTGTTGGTTTTATGAGAATTGTATGACCTAATATACACACTATACGTTATTTGTTGGTTTTAGGAGAATCCTGTGTTCTGAAATACTTACTACATGTCATATGTTTGCACACCACACACCCCTTGATTAAAGAAGAGACAAACACAATTGTTTACGTACAGATCATTTTTTGGAAAGAAAATTAAACTTGCAAAATGCTTTGCTTGTTTACAAATGAAAGGAAAACTTCCCTTGGAGCGCTTTTGTCGTCATCCGTTCTTCATGGAGTATTGAATTTGTATTGTTTTCGTCTGTGATGTGCTTACTTTTAAAAGACCACATTTGACCTATTGTGCACAATTAATGTAAGAAATGAAGCTTTGTCGAGGTTCAATTCTCTGGTTCCTTGGCAAGGTTTTGTCTGGTTGTCTCTGCGAGTGTTCTTTCATGCTCCTTTCCTGCGCTGAATTTTTTTTTTACGCGCCAAGTTTTGGGTTTTTTCTCTCATCAAGTTAGAGGCATGTACAATTTTGTTTTAGACCAGTTTGAATTTGGCATGTGCATGACTTCAAATAGAATAAGGCAACATCGATTTTTGCCTGTCACGGATGAGAGAGAGAGAGGGAGAGAGAGAGAGAGAGAGGCGGAGAGAGATAGGAAGAGTGGCATCGCTAGGGCACTGCCTTCGGACAGTACTCCATTTGGTGTCAAGGGCTAAGGACCATAATTCCTCCTAAACAGCTCATGCATATAAAGATGCAGATCAACACTTTCGTATTGGAATTTTGTTTTTAGCACAGGACTGTCAATGCAGGCTTAAAGCTGGAAATCCAGATTGACGAAAACGGCACGGGAAATACAAAAGCAAACCCTTAAATCGCTCAAACTAAATTTCTACTGCTTGAATCCAGAAGACATGAAACGGCAACGGCAAGTCACCGGCACCGTTGGTGGCAGGAGTTTTCGGAGCATGTAGCGAATTCTGCCGTTGCCGTCCACGAAATAGGGACGGCACCATGAAATCTGAGAAGAAAAATGCCTCGGTTAGCTATGGAAAGGGGGTGGGTGGGGGATTTCGGTCAAGATCGTGTTTGGAGAGCTAAGGTACCATCTCTTTCAAACAGAAAAGGCACCTGCCGTTTCCGTTTGGATGGATTCAAATCTTCGGGTTTCGTCATGGAAACCTAGGATGACAACGACAAAGAAGCTGCCGTGACGTGGATGTGGATTGCCAGCTTTACTGACAGATGTTTGCTAGGGTTTGATGTTGGTGTATGTGACTTTTTCTGTTTTCTTTGTGGCTTCTCTGTTTTTTTTGGGGGGGGGGGGGGGGGGGGGGGGGGGGGGTGTTTCACCAATGAACTTTTGCAATATTCCTTCTTTTTTTTTCTATTTAGCCTGTGCAAAACTTTTAACGTTCAGTTTGTTTGAAGTTAATGTTTACGGTGAAATAACATAAAATGTTCGTCTTTTTTCCGTTTTGTTTAACAAGAAAAACATCAAGCACAGTTGTTTTTTTTGTCATGTTCAAATTTACTGGAAAAAATGTTTTTAACATTCAAAGTGTTGACAATAAATCTTTCGTCAGTCTGTTAATTGACGATTTTTATCACCCCTTCCAGAAACATCAAATTGAAGTCAACTTATGAAGGGGATATAAATGACATTACTGGATAAATGATTTTTAAGTTTGGAAGAATACTGGCAACTTGGGGGGGGGTGTCTTCATCTGGAAGAGGGAAAAAAGGGAGGGAAGTGCTAAGTGGAGCATTCGGGGCGTTTTCAGGTTGTGTTGGATACCGGAGAAATTCTGGTGTCCAGTTTTGTGTGTTAAAAAAAACATGTAAACCACACTGTTCACCACCAACGATTTGTGGATGTGTCGCAATCTTTTGTTTGCATACTACCACTATTCATCATGCCAAAAAGCCACTTTCTTTTCTTCAAACTACATTCACACATGTGCGTATGAAAGTAATGTGTATGTATGCGTGCAATCACATATACACACACACACACACACACTTTTAACTAATGACATGACAAGAGGGTGTGCGTGTGCGCATTTGAATTATCACTATGTTATTTTGAAAAAATGCAAACAAAAGAGGTTCTCCCATGTTTATTATTGCATTTTGTTATTATTTTATGAATCATCGGTAGCCATGAGCGCATGAGAATGAATGTTGTGTTTTCGCTCATGGGTGTGTTACAGTTTTGCTCACGAGTGGTTGAGTTTTGGTTCAATGTATTAAAAAGAAAAATGGAAGAAAACCACTTACCTACTGGGTGTTAGTTTTTAGTGTGAGTCGGTGGCTCGTGTGTATCAATGTTTGGGTGCATATATGTTCAAAAAGAGAGAATGATTTTGTCTCTCTCCCTCTCTCTCTTTTCGTTTGTTTGTTCTCTCTCTTATCTTTTCTCTCTCTCTCTATCAGTATCTCTCTGTCTCTCTTTTCGTTTGTTTGTTCTCTCTCTATCTTTTCTCTCTCTCTCTCTCTCAGTATCTCTCTGTCTCTTTTCGTTTGTTTGTTCTCTCTCTATCTTTTCTCTCTCTCTCTATCAGTATCTCTCTCTCTCTCTCTCTCTCTCTCTCTCTCTCTCTCTCTCTCACACACACACACACACACACACACCACTTACAAAATACATCATATTTTGTATGCTTGTGATTTACATAACAAAACGCCAGGAAAAAAAACACTCACACAGCATGATCATATTACAATTACATCCGGATTACAAATGCCAAGGATGACCATGCATAATTATAATAATAATAATAATAATAATAAATAAAGCTTCTCTAGCGCTCTTCGATGAAAAGATCATCATCAGAGCGCTTTACAAATTTTATGAGAAAAAAAAATCAAGAAGAAACATTACAAAACATTAAAAAGAAGCATTAAAAAAAATGTATAATAAAAATGCTCTCGCCAGTCGTCCCCACACCCACCCACCCCCTTTCACCCCCATTACTGATGAACACTTCAAACACTGGCATTAAAACTCGTGAAATTAAATAGGGGTACTTAATCCTGTCACCGCCAAATTATGCACCACAATGGCTTAACACCCATGTCACTAAAAGGCATCAAATCAGGGTATATTATCCAAAGACCCTGTTTTCTTAATTTTTGGAGGTAAGGATAGAGACCTAATGTTGTACTTGTCACAGAATAATCCCCAATATTGCGGATAGATTTTTTAACCCTTTCGCCGCCAGCCTTTTTTCAGCCAAAAAATACAATTAAACTTGTCTGGGTAGAGAAAACAATTATCTGCAATATTGGGAATTCCTCTGTGACATGCATAACATTAGGCCTATCTTTGCCTCCCGAAATTAAGGAAATAGGGTCTTTGGATAACAGGCCCTGATTTGATGCCTTTTAGTGACATGGGTGTTAAGTGTGGTGCTAAAATGCGACATTGGCGGTGAAAGGGTTAACTACCCAATTAAAAGTAATGGTATTTTTTAGCTGTGAAATGACTGGCGGCGAAAGGGTTAAGGCCCCATGCTCTGGTCTGGGCCTGTATTCACGTTGAGATAGCATGAGACTTAGCATGATGCTAACTTAGAAGCTCTTCCAAAAGTCCTATTAAATCCTATAGAACATTGGAAGAGCTTCTAAGTTAGCATCATGCTAAGTCTCATGCTATCTCAACGTGAATACAGGCCCAGGGACGGTATTCATGTCGAGATAGCATGAGACTTAGCATGATGCTAACTTAGAAGCTCTTCCAATGTCCTATAGGATTTAATAGGACTTTTGGAAGAGCTTCTAAGTTAGCATCATGCTAAGTCTCATGCTATGTGGACATGAATACCGTCCCTGGTCTCTTGGATAGGCAAATAAAGTGGGTGACTGAAAACAGCTTGGTAACCACAAGGACTTTACATCAAAACAACAAAACACATGTTAACGTCTGGTAGCGAAAGGTCCTTTATTCGACATAAACAAACACCTGTGTATTTTATGTCGAATGAAGGATCTTTCTCCACCGGACTTTAACTTGAGTTTTGTTGTTCAAATAAAGTGGCCTATTTTTTTCGATTAAAAAAATGTATAAAACCAATAACAACTTAACAAAAAAAACAAAAAAAGAAACACGAGCAAGTTTGAAGTTCTCTCGTGAGAATTAGTTCCTTGGGATGGACTGACGTGACGGACGGACGGACACCGGCAAAAACAATAGTTGCCCGCTTACGCTGAAGCTCAGGAACTACAAAGAAAGAAAGAAAAGGATCTTTCATGATCCATGAAGTGTCATAGTTATGACGAAGCTGCAGAGAAATTCAAGTCCAAACTTTAAAAAAGCAGCTTTACCAGTTTGAACTCTGTGGTGTGCATTGCGTATGTGTGTGTGAAATGTGTTTATGTATGCATGTTTGTTTGTGCAGATAAAGACTTAGAGAGAGACAGACAGGCAGAAGCTGCATGAATTGAAATGATCATGATCTAGCACTGCGTAACACTGGGTGGTTTATTTTGGCGCACACTTAACAAGAGCTGCCTCTCGTGCCTCAAGTGTTGGTTCAGTGTGTGTGTGTATGCATGTTTGTTTGTGTAGATAGAAACACAAAGAGAGACAGACAGGCAGAAGCTGCATACATTGAAATGATCATGATCTAGCACTGCGTAACAGTGGGTGGTTTCTTTTGGCGCACACTTAACAAGAGCTGCCTCTCGTGCCTCAAGTGTTGGTTCAGGCGTGCCACCTCCTGCTTCTTTGTCTGGCCTGACCACGACTTCCCCACCGCATTTCTCTCGTCATCTTCCAACATCACGTCCCTACTGGAGTCGACATCTTTCGAGTTGGCTTTCGTTGCGTGCTTTCTTTTACTCCCTTCTTTCCCTGCACTTTCTCTTTTCTGTTTCACCCAGTCTTCGTGGAGGCTGCTGATGTGGTGATTTTTCGTGAAGTCGGCGTCAACTACGGCTCTGTTTTGCTGTCCAAAATCTGCCTCCTTCCGTATCCGTTGGCGATGGTGACGTATTTCCGCTTCCTTTTTGCTGACTTTTTCGCGCCATTCGTTGTAAGAGACGTGGCGCGGTGTGGCTTGCGGGTCGGAGTCGTTGGGAAAGAAGTGTTGCTCTATCGCTGCCAGTCTGTCCATGTCAGCTCGAAGAATCGCCTGAAGGAAGATGCAAGCAAACATTAGAATGATATCCAAACTAAGCTTGCATGAAACACACGTACACATATACACCGTGTGTATGCGTGTGTGTTTGCGCGCATAGACTTGTCAGTCTCGTCCGATTATGACTTCCAGATAGTAGTCTGGAAAGTGAGGCCGAAATGCTAGGCTATATCTTTGATCACTCATCCATGAGGTCTTAAGCGCAGTTGGCATTGAGAGGGGACCTCCAAAGATTAGAATGCCCAGTGTTGCTATCTAAATACCGAATGTTCAATATGGACTTTTTTCATAAGTATAATAAATGCCAAAGCTATCTTAAGTGACGCAGAAACTGACATTGCTTTAATTGGGAAATTAATGCTGTCCACGCCTATTGGAAGCTTACTGTAGATGTGGGCTTTTTGGTTGTTGTTTTTAATTGGTTAATTTTTGGTTGCATGTTGTCTAAAATCACTATTCCTGGGAAAAGACATTAAATTAAAGATTCATTCATTCCAAAGATCAGCCCATCCCCAAGACTGCAGCACGAAAGAGCATCCTAATTCGATAGACACGATAGTCATTCACAGAAGACTTCTTCTTTTTCTTCTTTGTTCCCTGCCAATCAGATGGTCAGTCCGGGTCGGTTGATCGCTTGATGAAGGTAGCAGTCAGAGGCAGCACCGCACTGCAGGGCCCCACAGCTTGTCCCGGAGCGCCACAGGCCTGGGCCATACCTCGCGTCTCGGGGTGCCGAAGGTAGTTCAGTCCTGCAAAATGTGGTCTGCTGTCTGCAAACACGTGCCACAAGGACATACATCCGTGTGGGAAATTTGTAGGCAGTAGAGATGGGAGAGATGTTCTCAATCTGAAGATGGCAACCTGTTGCTGGATGCTGTCCTCTCCAATGTCATGTTGCTGGATGCTGTCCTCTCCAGTGTCATGTTGCAGACGCTCCCTCCATTTCGTTCTGAAGATGGCAACCTGTTGCTGGATGCTGTCCTCTCCAGTGTCATGTTGCTGGATGCTGTCCTCTCCAGTGTCATGTTGCTGGATGCTGTCCTCTCCGGTGTCATGTTGCTGGATGCTGTCCTCTCCGGTGTCATGTTGCTGGATGCTGTCCTCTCCAGTGTCATGTTGCTGGATGCTGTCCTCTCCAGTGTCATGTTGCTGGATGCTGTCCTCTCCTGTGTCATGTTGCTGGATGCTGTCCTCTCCAGTGTCATGTTGCTGGATGCTGTCCTCTCCTGTGTCATGTTGCTGGATGCTGTCCTCTCCAGTGTCATGTTGCTGGATGCTGTCCTCTCCAGTGTCATGTTGCTGGATGCTGTCCTCTCCAGTGTCATGTCGCTGGATGCTGTCCTCTCCGGTGTCATGTTGCTGGATGCTGTCCTCTCCGGTGTCATGTTGCTGGATGCTGTCCTCTCCGGTGTCATGTTGCTGGATGCTGTCCTCTCCTGTGTCATGTTGCTGGATGCTGTCCTCTCCTGTGTCATGTTGCTGGATGCTGTCCTCTCCTGTGTCATGTTGCTGGATGCTGTCCTCTCCTGTGTCATGTTGCTGGATGCTGTCCTCTCCAGTGTCATGTTGCTGGATGCTGTCCTCTCCGGTGTCATGTTGCTGGATGCTGTCCTCTCCAGTGTCATGTCGCTGGATGCTGTCCTCTCCGGTGTCATGTCGCTGGATGCTGTCCTCTCCGGTGTCATGTTGCTGGATGCTGTCCTCTCCAGTGTCATGTCGCTGGATGCTGTCCTCTCCAGTGTCATGTCGCTGGATGCTGTCCTCTCCGGTGTCATGTTGCTGGATGCTGTCCTCTCCTGTGTCATGTTGCTGGATGCTGTCCTCTCCTGTGTCATGTTGCTGGATGCTGTCCTCTCCTGTGTCATGTTGCTGGATGCTGTCCTCTCCTGTGTCATGTTGCTGGATGCTGTCCTCTCCGGTGTCATGTTGCTGGATGCTGTCCTCTCCGGTGTCATGTTGCTGGATGCTGTCCTCTCCTGTGTCATGTTGCTGGATGCTGTCCTCTCCGGTGTCATGTTGCTGGATGCTGTCCTCTCCAGTGTCATGTTGCTGGATGCTGTCCTCTCCAGTGTCATGTTGCTGGATGCTGTCCTCTCCAGTGTCATGTTGCTGGATGCTGTCCTCTCCAGTGTCATGTTGCTGGATGCTGTCCTCTCCAGTGTCAAGCTGCAGACGCTCCCTCCATTTCGTTCTGAAGTGACCACGAACAATTGCCTTTGCTTCTCCGTATGACATGGGGTGTGTCAGCCGTTCCAGTTTGCTGCCCATTTTGAAGAGTCTGTCTGTCTGCCTGTTCATTGCCCCCCAGACCACAGTGAGAGGGGATCCACTGCGTGATCAGGGTTGATTTGCTGCTGAGCTCTTGCAGTTCCTTATAGATGTCGCTAAAGACAAAGCTGTGAAATGATTTTCCATTGCTGCTATCAATCATACAGCTCTCACTCTCACTGTACTATTAACCCAAACTGGCTTAAGACAAATGTCAAACAATAATAAAACCAGTATGAATAAAACTGTCCAGTTTGCATGCTGCTCACTGAGGCTTTATACTGCTGCTTCTTCGAGACGCAAAATGACCATTATTTTGGTAGGCAGCGTGCGCAGTTCTTCTTCCTCTGTGTTCCCAGGCCATTATAGCCATAATGGGTAAGGTACGTACGTGGCCAGTTTTCAATTTTCACTGGTCTCCCCGCTGCGTGGAGCTGACACATTCTGATTTCGGAGGAGCTCAAATGAAACAAATTTGGAAGATTTTTTTAATGCAGAAGAATGGGACAATAAATCAGAAATATAGTAGATGATGGAAAGCAGAGGGAAAAGGCAGAGTCAAAAGAGAGTGGCAGATTAGAGGAAGTTACAAGCACAGAACTTCCAGAAGGTGGGGGAACTATTTTTACGAAATCCCCACGGGGAGAGACTTGTGAAGGATGCGGGGTCGCCCAGCTCCCCGTATGGAGGCACGAGGCATCCACCCGGTGCGCAGTTCAATATCACGAGTCAGGGGCAGATAATTTTCAAAGTGCTTTATTCTACTTCGTAAAGCGGTAGGGCCGATAATATTATGTAGGTAGCACGCGCAAGTCAGTATCACGAGTCAGGGAGGCAGTATAAAGCCTCATGCTGTTGTTGCGATCAGAATCTTAATTACCACATTAATTATATACAAATGTATTGTTTAAAATTCGGGACTTTCCTGGTGTTGCACCGCCTCCGGGCATTGCCTCCAGGATCGTTGCCACCATCTTTATAATCTACCAATGTCCCACATGTGTCTGTTCCAGACCGGAGGACAGATTTTCATTCGCGATCAGAATGGTCCGTTACCTGCATGAGTTTCTTGCGCTGCTCGGTGTGGTGGGACCAGTCCTGCAGAGTGAGGGCCATGGCCAGCAACGACTTGCGCTTCTCTTCCATCTGCAGTTTGGCTTCCTGAGCACGAGCAACAGTACAACACCACACCAAGGAGGGGACAGTGTAAGGGGGGAGAGCATGACAATAGCGCTTCTCTTCCATCTGCAGTTTGGCTTCCTGAGCACGAGCAACAGTACAACACAACACAAGGAGTGTCAAATGTCCCCATTTGCGTAATCTTTTATCCTTCGACCTTTCTTCCACTTATTTAGGGTTTTCCGTACGGAACTTAGGCCGGGTTCACATTAGACGCGTAAGTTCCGTTCGAAAAAACCCTAACTCAGTGGAAGAAAGAAGGATAAAAGTTTACGCATATGGGGAAATTCGGACACGTGCGCAAATCTTTTTCCTGCTTTGTTTCATTTATTTATGGATTGCGCACGGGTTTCCGCATGGAATATCCGCTTATGTGTGTATACGGCCATGGGTAGAGAGCCTGATAGGCCTAACACGGAGGAAAGGGCGTGCCACCCCCCCTACATTTCTCGGTTAATTCCATTTTTCTTTTTTTGCCTTTCTTACCAAACATAAAGCTGTATTTTATTAACCTCTTTAGCTAATTATCTTTTTGGAATAATAACCCTAACCCTACCCCCCCCCCCCCCCCCCCCCTATAAGACGGAAAAACGCAATGAACCACGACTGTGACAAATGTGCGGTGTACTGCAGTACATGGGGGGGGGGGGGGGTGGGGGGGGGGGGTAGGGTTAGGGTTATTATTCCAAAAAGATAATTAGCTGAAAATGTTAATAAAATACAGCTTTATGTTTGGTAAGAAAAGCAAAAACGGAAAAATGGAATTAACCGAGAAATGCAGGGGGGGTTGGCACATCTTTTTACCTTTGCCAAAAATTCAACTATGCACTCACATATATGCACACACACACACATTCATGCAGACACACATACACGCATACGCAACACTCACACATACACACCCATGCGACAACAACAAATATGACTTTGACGATGATGACAACTTTAACAATGACAACGACCACGACGTTGACAACGATTGATAACCATGACAATTAATGGTGACACCTGTCACAGACTTATAAATAAACTAAAAAGAAGGCGAGCGTTAAAACCAGATTCAAACACACACATACACACACGCGCGCGCGCGCGCGCGCGCGCGCACATACACACACACATTCTCTCTCTATCTATCTCTCTCTCTCTCTCTCTCTCTCTCTCTCTCTCTCTCTCTCTCTCTCTCTCTCTCTCTCTCTCTCTCTCTCTCTCTCACACACACACACACACACACACACACACACACATGTGCGCGCGCGCGCGCGCACACACACGTCCTTCCAGCGCCTCAGCTAATACAGTAACAAACCTCCATGCTCTGAACGGTGCCCCGGGGCCCTGCGGTCAAGGCCTGCTTTTTCCTGTGCTGCCACTGCCTGTAGGTCATGGTGGGCTGCCCCTGATGGCTGGACGAAGGGCTGGCTGGGCTTGAAGCATCCGAACCTCCCGCCTGCACGCAAGGGAGGAACATGGCAGAGTGGTTATACCCTTTCACCGGAGATTCCCAAAACAGTACATAGCCCATATGAGCGCGTTTTATAGCCCATATAGGCGCGTTTTTGATGGCCCATATGAGCGCGTGTTTTCTAGTCTATTAGCAGATAGTAGGGTTAGGGTTAGGGGTAAATTCTTTGATGTGCTGTGTTTTCTCGTAGATTTTGAAATTAAAGAATTATGATTGAGATGCGCTCTTTTGAAACATACGTATATCGGCCTTGTAGGATAGATACGCGCTCATATGGGATACGACCACCCGCTCTCATTTGGGCTATGCGCCCAAATCGTCATTTGCCAAAATGCGCCCTTTTGGGTTACTTCCCCTTTCACCGCCAGCCATAAATCAGCCAAACATTTCCATTAAATTTACCTGGGTAGAGAACAAAATCCATTTGAAGTATTGGGGATTCTTCTGTGACACATATATAAAATAAGGTCTATCCTTACTTCCCAAAACTAAGACAACAGGGCCTTTGGATAATAGACCCCAATTTGATGCCTTTTAGTAACACACACACACACACACACACACATACACACACACACACACACACATACACACACACGCACACGCACGCGCACACGCACACGCACACACACACACACACACACACACACACACACACACACACACACACACACACCCCCCCCCCCCCCCCCCCCCCTCTTCAACAAATTAAAAAAAAGCAAAAAGAGAGAGGGAGAGGGAGAGAGATTGAGAACGAAGTCATTATTACTGTTTTATTGTTCTTATGTGCAATTTAAAGGTTTTTTTGCACTTTATTTTCTTTTTTTTTGTAATCTTCAGCTTAAGGGGGCAACGCCCCCTGATCCCTACGCCAACCACAGACACCCGCCCTTCCTTGTAACACCCCCCCCCCCCCCCCACCCCCCCACCCCCCCCCCCCACACACACACACACTCCCTCTAATGTATCCCAGGTCCGGCCCTGCTTTGGCTATTCCCCAAACAGCGGAAGCACTTGAACACTATGGTACAAGTGCATCAGCTAGGGATAAGAACATTACGTGTGTGACCGCTTTTGATTACCCCGCCACGTAGGCAGCCACACTCCGACTTCGGGGGATTTGGGAGACTGATGATGCTATATTATAGGAGCTTGTCATGGCTAAAGACAATCCCCGCATAACTATGCAGAGCATAACAACATTTTGATGTAGCCTTGGTGAGGTCTTCTAGCCTATGTCAATTGGTCTGACAGCCAAAGCAGCAGATTTTAGATAATCTTAGATGAAGCTTACGGTCTTTGGGTAATAGTTTTGACAAACTTACCTCCGGGTCTCTAGCAGACCCGGTTTTCGGTCGACCTGACAGTGACGATGATGATGCCTGATGATGAAGGAGGAGAGAGGGATCAGCAGCGGCAGCGGACTGTTGCTGCCTGTAGTTGTTGTTGTCTCTCAGCCAGCCGCTGACGAACTGGGAGCCGGAGTGGAGCTGCACCATCATGTCTTCGTCCTCCGATGTCTCCTCCCCCTCCTCCTCCGTGCCGCTGTGGTGGTGGCTGTACTGCTGCCTTCTCTTCCTCTCCAGCCACGCCTCGAACGTTTCCCTCCTGCTGTCCCCGACCCCGGCGGCAATGGTGGTGGTGGGGGTGGGGGTGGGGGTCGTCTCGGGGCTCTGCTGAGCTCTGAGGAGGCTGGCGTGTCTCTTCTGACCCTCGGCCAGCTTGATCCGCCTCCTCATCGTCCTCCACGACTCTTGCTGCTTCTGGCGCGAAACGAGCATGTTGGGAGTGCTGCAAGCAACAGAGTCGACAAATCTGTCCGGTTAAGCGCATATATGTATTTATGAGAAGGGGGACGAAAGGGGGGTGGGGGTGATAATAAGGAGCAAGATATTTTCGAATGTGAATGGTGAAGTGAATGGTTACCAACAGAATCATCAACTTGATGATGGTTGTTGGGAAGAAGAAGAAGAAGAACAACAACAACAACAACAAGAACAAGAAGAGGAAAAAGGAGTCACTTAATTGTAGGCTTATAGTTGGAGATAAGACACGTATGAATATCTTGACCCCATTGCTAACTTGTGTCATCTAGCGTTAACACTTGTTTCTGCCTTTGTGCTTTCACGGATTGCAACTCTCTTCTGTACGGTTGTTTTCAATACCTTTTGCAATGTGTTCCAAAACTGACTGCAAAAATGTGCTTGCAGTGCGCCTCGCTCTCAGCATTCCACGCTCTGATCATATAACACCTCATCTTCGTAACCTGCACTGGCTTCCAGTAGATGTTAGAAATCATATTGCTTGCCTTTCTTAATATGCTGCTGTTATCCTACCTGTCTCCCCGACCTATATGGAAACATCTACACACCTGCTCGCTCTCTACATTCTTTTTACAAATGTACTCTTGCAGGTTTATTATTATCTAATACTATCATTTACTTCGTCTGTCTGTCTGTCTGCACGCGTTTTCTGCGGGGAAAAAGGTTGGTCATAGACCACCACCACCCCAAAAAAACCCTCTAAACTCACACAAATTACGGCATTTTGTAGAATTTGAAAAATACATTAAAGATTGAAAGAAAGTGGGTGGGGAGGAAAGGAAGAATGGAAGAAGAGAGATAAAGATCGGGGGGAGAAAGGAAAAAAACAAAGAACAGACAACAGAAAGAAGGAAGAAATGGATGGAGGGAGGAAGGAAGAAACTGAAAAGGAAGAGAGGATCAACCTGTCTCACACCAGTGAGTGCCCTAGCTTATGGCACTGGAACACAGAGCTCGGAGCACATCCTTCAAGAGTGTCCTACATACCACGACATTCGTTATCGAATCTGGCCAGAGGGGGGAGGGGGTGCTTCAAGAGAAACTCTGGAGACTCACTGAGGCGCTGAGGAAGACAGCGGGCTTCACCACACGGGTAGTAGTATAATTATAAATTAGCATAAACAGCCAATTGTTTTGGGGAGTTTAGTCTCATTTACATACCGCTACCCGTGTTGATGTCTAAGGTGCACCCATGACTACACGCCCAGACGGCTGGCATCAACCCATACCTACCGAAATATGCCGGAGACTCGGCACCCAGCAGCATGGGAGGTCACCGCCCGTCCCCCATCGTCATCAGACTCCCCGCGGGCAGTTTTCCCTCCTCCTCCTCCTCCTCCTCCTCCTCCTCCACCCCCTCCACCTCCACTCTGCTCCTCCCCAGCAGCGACCAGCTCCGAGGCACTGCCCACACTCAGGGCTTCCTGAGAGCCCAGCACGGTAGCAGAACTGGCGGTGCCCACAGAGCACCCGTCCTGCTGGTCCTGGGGGAGCTCAGAGAGTTGCTGCCGCAACAGCTGGCTGCCATCCACCCTGGTCGGAGGTCGTCCTGGAGGTTCCCGTGCCGGAACACGCCGAGATCGCTGCTCAGAGGAGGAGGGGTGATGATGATTGGTATGAGAAGAGGGAGCGTGGAGGTGAGGAGGAGGAGGAGGGGCGTGGGTTAGAAACCTGAGCAGGGCGGAGGGCCTCTTGGGCTTGGTGACCTCCTTCTCCTCCGCCCGGTGCAGGCTGGTGAGGGTGACGGCGCTGATGGTGGAGATGGTGGAGGACGTGGAGGTTGTCAGCACGGAGCTGGGGCCCTTCGTGCCGCCCACCTCCTGCACCGTGGGTCTGAAGGGCAGCATCCTGGACGTAGAGCCGGACCCGGCTGACTTGCGGGGGTCACTGCTGCTGTTGGCGGCTCCTCCCCCTCTGGTCCTGCTGGGAGCACCGACCCTGGTGATGCGCCCTTCGCTGCGGGAAACCAGCGATAGTCTCCCCTGGGTGCCCGCGGCGCTGGGTGTTCTGCTGAGAGGGGACAGGTTGTTGTCCCAGGCGTACAGACAGCAGCTGTCCCTGCTGCCCCGGTGATTAGCCGATGCCCGAGACGGAGGAGCGTGGTGGGGGTGCCTCAGTTTTTGAGAGGAGAGGTCCTCGGGTTGATGCTTTCCCTCCTCGCCCTGTTCCGTGGTTTCGTTACTAGAAGATGGCACGCTGTTTCCATGCAGATCTCCCTCATGAGATGAACGTGTCCTTCCCTCTGAAGGAAGTGAAGAGTCCCCTGGCGTTACATTCCCCGTGGGGATGCGGATCACTCGCGGGCCTTTCCTTCTGACCGTTACTGAGGACACTGAGGACGTGGCCGTGGCCTCCCCTTTGCTCTGCAGGTGCAGGTGTCGCACTTTCCTCATACACTGCTTGGCGGCGGATCTGCGCGCGATGTCCACGGCAGTGAGGCCGTCTACGTCGCGTGACTCTAGCAAGGCATTGTGGGACAGCAAAAGCTCCATCACGTGATCGTGGTCTCGAGACATGGCGGCGAAGAGGGGAGTGCGCCCGAACAGGCTCCTGCCGTTGGGATCCACGCCTGTTGGAACAAAAAACAGGTGCATCATCTAGTTAGTTACTTTGATCCTGCTCGTAGTGTGGGAAATATCGCCATAATTATAAGAGTATTTTATCTTTAATGATCATTCGTGGCGGTACCCTAGCCGATGAGGTTTAACCGAGGCGTGGATACCGCTACACCTATCTATATTGTTAAAAACTCGGGACTTTACTGGTGTTGTACTGCCTCCGGGCATAGCAGCCAGTATTGTTCCCACCATCTTTGTATTTACAAATGTCCCATATGTGTCGATGACCGAGAGGACGTAAGACATCATTTTCGCAGAGGCTGAGCTAACAGTCACTTTGAGCACCATGGAAGTGAACGTTTAGTTTACCTGGTTTGACATTCCACTCCCACCTCCTCCCACTCTCTCCGCCCACTACAGTATAACGGTTAAACAATGGCAGAGGAGAGAGACGAGTCCAATACAACTTCCTTAATACCATACGCCACACAGAATAATTTAAATTTAATAATTTTAATGTCTTCTAAACTAAGACCCCCCACAATATTTAAACTAGGAAAGAGGTAGACCTACTTAAAATTGTTTATTTCATACAAAGGCGCCGCCTAATTTTGCTGAGAGAGAGAGAGAGAGAGAGAGAGAGAGAGAGAGAGAGAGAGAGAGAGAGAGAGAGAGAGAGAGAGAGAGAGAGAGAGAGAGAGAGAGAGAGAGACAGAGAGAGAGACAGAGAGAGAGACATAGACAGAGAGACACAGACAGAGAGACAGAGAGAGAGAGGAGGGGGAGGGGGACATTACCAGTCCACAGCCAATGCTAGGCCTGGTTGCCTCCCTGCCACCCCGAACACAACAGAAGAACACACAATAGGGCATTTGCCGCGAGCCGGCGAACTTGAATTTCATTGAGTTGAATTTAGAGAGTTGAATTAGAAAGGTCAGCGTAACTCGGGTAGAACGAGCGCGGGCAAATTAGTAGTCTAGTATAGAGAAAAAACACTCGTGGCAAATGCCCTATTAGGCCTAGGGTTAATTGTTGTTGTCGTACCCTGGCTATAAAAAAAAACAACCTCCCAAGGATCATCCCAACAGCGGAAGCACTTGAACACTATGGTACCAATGCATCAGCTAGGGGTGAGAACATTACGTGTGTGACCGTTTTTCATTACCCAGCAACATGGGCAACCACACTCCGTCTTCGGGGGATATTAGAGACTGATGTTATGCTAGGAGCTTTGTCATGGCTAAAGACAAATCCCCGCATAAGTAGCCTATGCACCGCAGCATTACATTTTGATGTAGCCTTGGTGTTCTAGCCTGTCAATTGGTCTGAGATATCCTTAATCAAAGCCATGGCGACTGCGGTTAGTAAGAAAGCGGGTAGGGTAAGACGGGGTAAAAAGCCCATGGGCGGGTAAGAAGCCCATGCCAATTATCTCATGAAATGAAGCAAATTTCAGTCACATTTTGCCCATGAGACGAGTTTAGCATTCGTCTCATGGGCAAATTTGACCGAAATGTTCTTTATTTCATGAGATAATTGGCATGGGCTTCTTACCCTCCCATGGGCTTTTTACCCCGTCTTCCCCTATTGGTCCTACTCACCCACAGAGAGCAGCGCCCGACACATGCCCGCCATGCCCAGGAAACTGGCCACGAAGAGGGCCACCGACCCCCTCTCCCTCATCACCTCCCCGGCCCTCCGCCTCTCCTCCGCGTCCACCCACATCCCCGCCCCCGCCCCCGTCCCTTCCCTTTCTTCACGCATGTGGACGGCGCCGTGTCTGACCACCAGGTTGACGTCGTCGGTGACGATGGCGTCGTGCAGCTCCTGCCAGCTGTCCAGGAACACGGCTCGGATGACGTAGCCGTCCCACACGTTGACGTCCATGCGCAGCACGAGGTCCTCAATCAATCAATCAATCAGTATTTTTATTGTCCATTTTATAGGACATTCTTTCTGCAGCGATAAAACAATCAACAAAACAACACAACGAGACAGAGGCATAGTGTGTAGAAAAGATGATGCGACTATTTTAAACACCCGTGCGCACGTACAATTCTTGGTCATACACACCCACAACCACACACACATACACACACAAGCACACATACATACACACACACACAGCACACACATCATGCGCACGCGTACAACCATTTATCTACCCATCCATCTAACTTATGCACACATACACATATGCTTACACATACATACAAACATACAACGTGCATTCACAATTTATATATTATGCAAATATCTTAATTAGTCTATATTCTACATGCATACACAAACATACATAGATAGGCTTACATAGATACATAGATAGAAAGACAGATAGACAGACAGATACCTACCTACCTACCTACCTACCTACCTACATGCATACATACCTACATACCTACCTACCTACCTACCTACCTACATACATACATACATACATACATACATACATACATACATACATACATACATACATACACACAATGACATGTACATACATACATTCATACATGTGTTGGGAACAAATTATAGAGCAAACACATAATTATGACACCACCATTGCACCAACGTTAGTCCAACACTGCCCCCCACCCCCATCCCATCCCCGCCCCCTACCTCGTGCAACACCTGGCCTTCAGGACACGTCAGGCGGTACGTCTGGGCCGGAAGTCCCGCGGACAGCTCCAGCGCTTTGCGCACGGCCTTGATGCACGTGCCGGAAGCGAGGTGACGCAGGGAGCTGACGTCTTTGTTGGGCAGGATGACGAAGAGCGTGAAGGACATGGCTGGAGGGTTTCGGAGAAGGGGGAGGAGGGGGTGGGGGTTTGGAGGGGCGATGTCCTAGTGGATTTGGCTCATAGAGTTGTTTCAGCTCATCTTGCCGTTATAGGTGAAATCTGATCTTTTTCGGCCATTACGTTACCTTACTGTGTGAATCGCTGTCGCAGAAGTGATTCAGTAGGTTCGGTCCCGAACATAGTTTCTAAGGAAATCTGAAACAGAATTATGGTGAAATTAAGAATTACACTCTTCAACGACAAAGTAAAATAGATCTACTACGTAATAGCGTAATTTTCCTGGCCCATTTGTTAGGCCTACTTCCTTTTTGTTTAGCTTAGTTTTAAAGAAAATAAGACACGATTCGTAGTTTCTCTTGTTTAATGTCAAGACAAGTTGCTCAAACATTTTTCCTTTTGTGTTTTTGTTTTCTAACTAGCTGCTACGCCCCGCGCTTGCTTCGCTTCGCGGCAGTCTTCCCCGTCACAGACCTTCAGAATACCAGTTGCCAGAATAACACTTCGAAATGTCTCCCGCTGCGTTCCTACGGTATTGTTGATCACGGACATACATGGTTATAGGGATCTCCAACCAACGGTTTTAAAACTACAGTTGTTTGCTTTGTGCGAACGGCACGGGTCTTCCGAATAGCAGTCACTAGCGTAGCACTTCAAAATTTCTCCCACTGCATTCCGCCAGTGATGCTTTAGCTTGTTGCAAATATATCCAGCTAAAGAGGTCTTCAGCCAATGGTTTTCAAACTGCAGTTGTTTGCTTTATGTGTGGAAATGTGTGTTTTATGTATGTTGCAGGAAACTCTCTCTCTCTCTCTCTCTCTCTCTCTCTCTCTCTCTCTCTCTCTCTCTCTCTCTCTGTTCTTGAATGACCAATCTGGAACTTGATTAGACAACGTAAAGAGTTTTAAACACCTTTTTTTCGGTTATTTTGCGCTGTAAATTCACCTGTGAGACACAAGTGTATGCACATCCCATAGTGTCGAATATATGGGAAGTGAAGGGGAAATTCCCATTCACACGGGTATTGATTAAGGTTGATTTAACAGTAGCACACTTTTCTACATTGTATTTGCACCCCCATCCTGTCTCCCAACTCTACCAGCTGTTACCCTGAGCAACATGTATCAAACGTTTGATCAAATTAAGTATGAATCAAATAATTTAAAAACTCATCTACAGGTGTGATTTATCGTTCGTTTGAACGAATTCTTGATCTTTGTGAAAGCTATTTTACATTCATATTGCTTTTCTAAACAGGAAGTTTTAAATTGGCTATTTCACGAACTGGGCAAGTCATTTTGCCCATTAATTTCATGAAACGGGCAATTTCTCGGATTGGGCGTAACATATACAGCACGTCACCGTGTATGGCAATTGAAAAGAGCATACTTTTATTGTTAAGCCATTGTGTACCTCACGAAGTCGAATGTATATTCCAAGTGTTTGAGCCTGTTGGAGACCCATGCAGTCCTGTACAGCTGCCGCGTGTATAAGCTTACAAAAAAACCTCACAACATGGCAGCGTTCTTTCTTTCTTTTGGTAGTCCCAGTTCGGGACTGCATTACGATGGGGACGAGGGCTGTGCGTTTCTCTGCTGTCTGTCTGTCTGTCTGTATGTGTGTGTGCGTCTGTACATGTGTGACCAAAATGTGTTCCACTTCATAACGCCTAAACCACTGAACCAATCTTAACGAAACTTGGCAGAATTGGTCCTTAGGGTGCCTAGATACTGCACGGGCATAAATTATCGCTGTGGTGACTTTGACCTTGACGTATGACCTTGAAAACTTAAAATCTTTAAGAGGCCATGTCTTCTACATCGTTGGACTTATAGTCTTCAAACTTGGCATGTAGGTGCATTGGCTTGTGGCAGTTCTGGTGATGGGGTACTGTTCAAGGTCAAGGTCAAGGACACTGGTAAACCTTTAAAGTAGTTGGGGTCTAAAAATTGGTGCTTTAGTAATATTTTCCACATGTTTCTTAACAAAAGCACTTCAGATTTTGTGTGGTGGTTTATCACCTAGAGTAGAAGACACGTGAGCATAAATTATTGGCGTGTTGACTTTGACCTTGACCTTCTTTGCGCTGCATATTTCATGTCTGAGCTATATCTCCTGAACTAGAAGATAAAATCCCTTCAAATGTTGTGCGATGGTGTATTAATACCTAGAGTACAATTATACATTGGTACATAATTTATGCCCAAGGAATAAAATGTCTCCATGTTTCCATTTTTCTTCACTCTCTTATATGTCGTGAAATATTGCATGGAATCACTCCAAATTTTGAATGGGGGTGTAATACTAAGAGTAGAATATGTTGCAGCAAAAATCTGGACTGAGCCAGTGCAAACGCCTCCCACTTCAAGGCTGGACCAAGTGATTCATGAGGGGGGAGGGGAGAGAGAGAGTTCCACCGGGAGTCTAGGGGCCGCATAAGTCCAGACGTCAAGGGGCAGAGGTCTTGTGGTGGTACAGGGGGCGAATTCCCTGGACAATTTTGCAATTTAGTGGAGAGAAAAAAATTTGGAGCGATATTTAAATAAAATTTCGAGCCAAGTCCTGACATAATAGATCCACGTTGTTATTTTTGTGTGTTTTTATTATTTTTACCTTGCATAAGGTTCATGCTTGGGGCTGAGGGAAGGGGGGAGGGGGGGGGGGTTCGGAACCCAGCCCCCCCCCCCCTCCACCCCTAGATCCGGGCCTGTATTTTAAGAGTTATTGCGATTCACAAAACGTAAAGCTGTACCACGAAT
This sequence comes from Phymorhynchus buccinoides, assembly GCA_017654935.2. Lineage (NCBI taxonomy): Eukaryota > Metazoa > Mollusca > Gastropoda > Neogastropoda > Raphitomidae > Phymorhynchus > Phymorhynchus buccinoides. Next base: position 21,414 of record JAGGCT020002152.1, read on the forward strand.
TTCCATCATTGTACAAAAATAAAATGTACAGATCTCACCGACTTTACTTTTGGCCGTAGGCCTATACTATTATTCAGGCTAATAATATCCACCAATTATTTTTTAACAAAATCCTTTTGAGTACAGCGCCTGGAGCTTTGATTAGATTAACAAGCCGAGTAATGAGTTGCGGAGGCATGCGCTAGTGGCTGCCCTTCCAAATTTAATGGCGGCCGATGTCCATACAAGGCACCTATTCAGCCGGGCACGGAGGCACGTGATCATGATAGAGTGGCTTCCGGCTGGCTGATCTAATCTATACACAGTAATGGTCTTTTCTTTCTCCGCGAAGCTCTTGATCACTTCCGTTTATTGACTGCTCGGAGTCTACCAGAATGCGTTTAACATGCGAACGAGGCCTGTTGGTAGTGTTATACAGGGAGATAGACGTTAGCACGTGCATGCACATGTTCGCTAATTTTGTGAGGCTGTAGCAGGTTTTACGTTCGTGTTGTGAATGTTGGCTGGTGGGTTTTTTTTAGACTTATTGAGTCAGACAAACAAATTGACAGGCAAAAAAAAAACATTGCAAAGTTGTAATTTAGCTTGCTGCCCCCACCACCAAATTTTCTCATTAAGATTGTTTCACTCAGAAGCAACATGCCTTACACGAGAAAGGGACTGGATCAATATGGTTAATAGGGCATGTCAGGTTGGGGTTAGTTCCATGACACTGAGAGAACCACACTTTGATATTAAATATTAAAACCCGTTAAAGTTGACCTCCTCGGCTGAGGTATAAACTTTAAATTTATTAGTTTGGCTTAACCATTCCTCTTCCTTATCTCGCACACAACTTCATCGTTTGGAGGATTGTGACCGTTTGTCATTAGAGGAGACTGTGTATCTCCTTTATGAATCCCCTCCAGGAGACACAGGCCTCCTCGAGATTAGCTGATAATATAGTCCCTGTAATAACCAGTGTCGCTGTTTGAAGAGTTCTAGCGTTACCACGAGACAGGCGTGGGCCTGGGGGTGGAGTGGGGGGGGGGGTATGTCTTTATGCGCGTTGTCAGAATAGGGACTATGAATGAAAATCCGTTTAACG
>JAGGCT020002153.1:5000-27500 GCA_017654935.2 Phymorhynchus buccinoides
TGGCTGAAAAATGGCTGGCGTTGAAAGGGTTTAGTTAAGAAACTTGTGTCTGATATCTTGAAGAGAGAGAGAGAGAGAGAGAGAGAGAGAGAGAGAGAGAGAGAGAGAGAGAGAGAGAGAGAGAGAGAGAGAGAGAGAGAGAGGAGGACAGACAGACAGACAGACAGACAGAGAGAGAGAGAGAGAGAGAGAGAGAGAGAGAGAGAGAGACAGACAGACAGACAGACAGACACACACAGACAGTGACGAGGAAGGAACATTTGTTAGATGGTTGGGTGTTGCGGCCCAACAGATGACCCCCCCCCCCCTCTCACGCAGGGAGCATGCTTTGGTCAGGGGTCAGATGAGGGCAGTCAGGCCATTTGGCCATTGAGACATAGCCATCATTAAGGAGTCCTCAAACAAAGCCATTATCGCCAGTGGGCAGGTCTTTCTCTCTGTTTGTCTGCTTGTTTGTCTGTCTGCCCGTCTGTCCATCTCTGTCTGTCCATCTCTGTCTGTCCATCTCTGTCTGTCCATCTCTGTCTGTCCATCTCTGTCTGTCCATCTCTGTCTGTCCATCTCTGTCTGTCCATCTTTGTCTGTCCATCTCTGTCTGTCCATCTCCGTCTGTCCATCTCCGTCTGTCCATCTCTGTCTGTCCATCTCTGTCTGTCCATCTCCGTCTGTCCATCTCCGTCTGTCCATCTCCGTCTGTCCATCTCTGTCTGTCCATCTCTGTCTGTCCATCTCCGTCTGTCCATCTCCGTCTGTCCATCTCCGTCTGTCCATCTCCGTCTGTCCATCTCCGTCTGTCCATCTCCGTCTGTCCATCTCGGTCTGTCCATCTCCGTCTGTCCATCTCCGTCTGTCCATCTCCGTCTGTCCATCTCCGTCTGTCCATCTCTGTCTGTCCATCTCCGTCTGTCCATCTCTGTCTGTCCATCTCTGTCTGTCCATCTCTGTCCACACGGAGCTTACTCTGGCCAAGAGTAACGTGAGATATATGCAACATGAGTTTCTACAGTCATGGGAAATCACGGCGCGGTTTAAAGACACACCACGATTAAGTCCCTTGGTTGTTGTTTTTCTGGGTAGCTGTGACCCACACACAATCCCCCCCCCCCCCCAAAACTTCAAATTGAGGCTGCTCTTTAAAGCGATGTTTCGTTTGGGGGGCTAAAGGGAACGGTTGTCGTGGTGCCCCGTTTTTGTCATTGTTGAAAGAAGGGGAAATGGTATTGAGTAAATAAAATAATGCCAAGAAGGAGAAAACGAGAAAGGAAAAAACAACAACAACAAAATCGAAATGGCCATGATACATTTTGACTCTTGGTTGTTATATGTGACCCAGCACCACAAAAGGGACATTAAGTCGCTGGGCTAGTTTCTCACAAAAGGCTTGAACAGTCAAAAATCTCATTTTTTCCCCTTCTTTCAAATTTGAGTTATGGGTGTTTCCGTCTTCTCTAACATCTTATCTTTCATCATATAGTAAAAAGCCAACTGTCCGTGTGTGTGTGTGCCTGTGTGTGTCTGTGTGTGTGTCTGAAACACAAAACGGGCCTTATAACTCCGCCGTTTTTCGACCGAATCGCTTCAAATTTGCTGTGAACCCTAACGGGGCGATGGCAACGACAACCGAGGCGGCCATGTCATTTGCGCGGTTTCGCAAATACGCGAAACGCGCATCCGCCGGCCTCTCGGCGCCTGTATCTCCGCCGTTTCTGGGCCGATTGCCTTCGAATTTGGCAGGTAGATGACCGAGGACGGTGACTATCAGTGTACCAAACCGGAAGCGAATCGGTTCAGAAACGCGCGCGCTATACGACTCTGCCGTTTCTTAACCGAATCGCTTCAAATTTGCTGTACTCAGCGTTACCAGTACTTGGCGTTACCGTTACTAGGCGTTACCGTTACTAGGCGTTACTGGTACTCGGCGTTGCGCTAGTAGTTATAAAGAACAATCTTTAGCATGGTCTCTAAATGATCTTATAAGTGCTCTAAAACGAGTAGGTTGATGCACTTTCTTCAGCTAGGCTGGGCTGGACTTTTAGAGCGTATTTTCTCAAAATGGCTGACGCTCACCCTACTGACTTTAAATGCTCATAACTCTGGAAGGGAAAAAAGGTACAGGAATGGTTCTTGTGTCACTGGAAAGAGAATTATCTTCAGTTTTCAAATGTGTGATTTTCTCAGAATGGTCATTTTGACACTTAATGTCCCTTTCGTGGGGCTGGGCGTCGCCATCGTGAATAGAGTATAGTAACAGTTACTGTGTATTCGCGATTAGCGACGGGCTGGGTCACACGATATGAGCAATCATAATGGATGGTCGGCGTGAGGTGACAACGGGCTATTAGGACGCTTCTTCGTCTGTCTGATTGCTACCCCCCCTTCAGGGAGAGAAATGGAATGGACCGTCATGTTTGTTTGGATCGGGGTGGGGGTTGGATGGGAACGTCCCACTTTGTCCCTTTCCCAGTTCGTCCTTTGTGTAGCGCGGCAAAAGTGGAAGTGTTGTTTCATCTTGTGTGTGTGTGTGTGTGTCACCAGTGTGTGTGCGTGCGCGCGTGCGTGCGCACGTGTGTGATACGGATAGACAGAGAGAGCCGCGTGCCTCCTCGCGTGAGCTCTCTTAGGCGAAGAGTGTCATTTCGCCCTTTGAATGACTCCCGTTTCGTCCTCTTTATTTATTTTGTTCCCACTCTAAATTCCGAATCTCTGTCCTTTGGTATATGGGAGTAGCGTGAATGTGTGTGTATGTACGTATGTGGGGTCGGGTTTTTGTTTTTAGGGGGGGGAACAAAATAAATAAAGAGGACGAAACGGGAGTCATTCAAAGGGCGAAATGACACTCCTCGCCTAAGAGAGCTCACGCGAGGAGGCACGCAGCAAGGATCAAAGAAAGGGCCAGATGGGAAAGGGCGGGTGGCCACCGGTTCGCATAATGCGTTTCGCATAATCCTTTGATGAGAGCCGCGGGCGCAAGTCGAGTGTTTCTTCCAAAAAAATCCTGGCAGTTAGCAATGAACGGGTTTGCCATTTCGCATAGTATGCACTCGTGCAGGTTCTAATGCACTCTACGTGACTTTCTGTTACTTTCTTACTATCCCTAACCCTATCCCTAACCTATCCCTAACCCTAACCCTATCCCTAACATATCCCTAACATATCCCTAACCCTATCCCTAACATATCCCTAACCCTATCCCTAACTTTCTGAGTTTTATGCGAAATGCCATGTCCACAAAGCTTTGTATGCGAAGCGGCAGTATGTGAATCGGCTTTATGCGAAGCGGCAGTATGCGAAGCGGCAGTATGCGAAACGGCAATATGCGAAGCGGCAATATGTGAATCGTCTTTATGCGAAGCGGCAGTATGCGAAACGGCAGTATGCGGAATGCGCGGCAGTATGCGAAACGGCAATATGCGAACCGGGGCGCACCGCAAAGGGCCAATCGGGACCTACCCGGGTGGATGGGGGTGGGTGGGGGGGGGGGGGGGGGGGGGGGGGGGGGGGGGAAATGACGAGGGTGTGAAATATGGACTTGATCACAGGGGTGTGAAATTGGGACTGAAGGAAACCAAGTATTTTACATCTCCTTCTTCAGTCTGGTCCTGAGACAAGCCACAGGCGGATCTGGGATCGGATAGGGAAGGAGAGGGGGGTGGGTCAGGTGTTCTGGACCCCCCCCCCCCCCTCTGTTCCCACACAAAAAAGTTTTTAAAAATTAAATTTGACCAGAAACTGAACTTCAGTGTTTTTTTTGTTGTTGTTTTTTGTTTTTAGCTCGGAGCAATAAGGATCACGAATTCGCATTTTATTACTCTCCCGAGGAGAAGGCTCCTGTTTCATTACATTCGCATTATTGCCAGCTTGTGGGTGGTGACGTCCTCCCCGACCCGAGTCAGTGGACCCCCCCCCCCCCCCTTCCTCCTCCCCCCTCCCCCCCCCCCCCCCCCCCCCCCCCCCCCCCCGCACCGCACTAAGTGACCCGCCCTTCACAAACCGCTATTATCTTTCTTCTTCTTCTTCTTCTTCTTCTTCTTCTTCTTCTTCGTTCGCTCAGACAGTTTCCTGTCATCTGAGCGTGGATGCGTCATGCTGCCGTTATCGTTTATGCGCCTAAGTAAGAAATAGTTAGGCCCAGCACGTCCGATTTCGGCTGGAGAAAACGTTTGCAAGAACTTCTAGAGAAAAAAGGCTAGGAGGAGAAGAATGGAGCAGTGAGACAGAAATATAGCAGATGACAGTAAGCAAAGGGGAAAAGGCAAGGGTCGAAGAGAGTGACAGAATTAGAGGAAGATACAAGCACAGAACTTCCAGGAGGTGGGGGAACTATTTGTTCAAAAGATACCTCCGGTATCCCCACGGGGGAAACCGCTATTATTATTAATTTTTTTTTATTATTTTTTTTAACCGCTATTATTATTATTATTATGATGATGATGATTCCCGTCTGTTTGATGTCCGACGGACTGATTCACGTCAAAAGCACGGGCCGACCCCAGCCCCCCCACCTCCCGGCCCCCTCATCTTCATCTTCTTCTTCTTCTTCTTCTTCTTCTTCTTCTTCTTCTTCTTCTTTCTTCTTCTTCTTCTTCTTCTTCTTCTTCTTCTTCTTCTTCTTCTTCTTCTTCTTTCTTCTTCTTCTTTCTTCATCTTCTTCTTCTTCTTCTTCTTCTTCTTCTTCATCTTCTTCTTCTTCTTCTTCTTCTTCTTCTTCTTCTTCTTCTTCTTCTTCTTCTTCTTCTTCTTCTTCTTCTTCTTCATCTTCTTCTTCTTCTTCTTCTTCTTCTTCTTCTTCTTCTTCTTCTTCTTCATCTTCTTCTTCTTCTTCTTCTTCTTCTTCTTCTTTTCTTCTTTCTTCTTCTTCTTCTTCTTCTTCTTCTTCTTCTTCTTCTTCTTCTTCTTCTTCTTCTTCTTCTTCTTCTTCTTCTTCTTCTTCTTCTTCTCTTCTTCTTCTTTTCTCTTCTTCTTCTTCTTCTTCTTCATCTTCTTCTTTCTTCTTCTTCTTCTTCTTCTTCTTCTTCTTCTTCTTCTTCTTCTTCTTTCATCTTCTTCTTTCTTCTTCTTCTTTCTTCTTCTTCTTCTTTCTTCTTCTTCTTCTTCTTCTTCTTCATCTTCTTCTTCTTCTTCTTCTTCTTCTTCTTCTTCTTCTTCTTCTTCTTCTTCTTCTTCTTCTTCTTCTTCTTCTTCTTCTTCTTCTTCTTCTTCTTCTTCTTCATCTTCTTCTTCTTCTTCATCTTCTTCATCTTCTTCTTTCTTCTCTTCTTCTCTTCTTCTTCTTTCTTGTTCTTCTTTCTTCTTCTTCTTCTTCTTCTTCTCTTCTTCTTCTTCTTCTTCTCTTCTTCTTCTTCTTCTTCTTCTTCTTCTTCTTCTTCTCTTCTTCTTCTTCTTCTTCTTCTTCTTCTTCTTCTTCTTCTTCTTCTTCTTCTTCTTCTTCTTCTTCTTCTTCATCTTCCTCTTCTTTCTTCTTCTTCTTTCATCTTCTTCTTCTTCTTTCTTCTTCTTCTTCTTCTTCTTCTTTCTTCTTCTTCTTTCTTCTTCTTCTTCTTCTTCTCTTCTTCTTCTTTCTTCTTCTTCTTCTTCTTCTTCTTCTTCTTCTTCTTCTTCTTCTTCTTCTTCTTCTTCTTCTTCTTTCTTCTTTCTTCTTGATCTTCTTCTTCTTCTTTCTTCTTCTTCTTCTTCTTCTTCTTCTTCTTCTTCTATCTATTGATCAGGGCCGAAGTATTCCGCGCATATTTCGATGGCTTGGAGCCAAAACGGACTATCTTAACCCTTTCGCCGCCAGCCATTTTTTAGCCAACATTTTCCATTAAACTTACACGGATAGAGAAAAGATTTATGTCTGAAATATTGGGGATGCTTCTGTGATGTATTTGAAATAAGGCCTATCCTTACCTCTCAAAATTAAGAACCCGAGATCATTGGATAACAGACCCTCATTTCAAGACTTTTAATGACATGGGTGTTCAGTCACTGTGGTGCAAAAATGCGACATTGGCGGTGAAAGGGTTAATATAGTCCATTGAGGTATTATTGAACCTATTCAAACAATGACTGCAGAAATATATAAAGGTGGGTGTTTAAAAAAAAATAAAAAATTCTGCAGTCTTTTTTTTATGCAAGTTATTATTTTTCGTACTTAAGCTATCCACAAAAAGTTAAGGATCACTTGCAAACTAATTCATAACTTTCCAAATAAGAAAGCCAATGCGTTGAATTTTGGCCAACATTTAATTCAATGCTTTAGTGATAACGATGCACAATTGCCTTCAATTTCGAGCAATCGTTTGGTCTGTACATTTGATCAAAGTGGGTACGTATCGAAATTTGATTTCCCAAAGTCATTGAAATCACAAGACAGGGCATTCTGATGCTCCCAAAAGTTCAGTAATGCGTGTATCCGCCATGGCTGTTCTGGCACTCGACGCAGCGAGTCCTCATGGAGTTGACCAGGGTGGTGAAGATCCTCTGTGGAAGCGCCTGCCACTCAGCCTGCAGCATCTGGTAGAGGTGCTGGGCATCCCTGGGAGGGGGGTGGTTGCTCCTCACTTTGCGATCCAGCTCATCCCAGAGGTTCTCAATCGGGTTGATTCGGGACTGCTGGCCACTCCATTCTGTTGACTCCAGACTGCTGCAGGAAGTCGTTGACCACCCTTGCCCTGTGGGGGCGAGCGTTGTCATACTGGTAGACAGCCGGCGGTCCCATCTGCTGCAGTGTAGGCACAGCCAGCGGTCGAAGGATCTCATCCCGGTATCGGAGGCCAGTCAGGTTACCCTGTACATGATACAAGGGTGTTCTGTGGTGAAGGCTGAAGGCCCCCCAGACCATTACAGAACCTCCACCAAAGGCCACCTTTTCTTGGACAGTGGCGTCAATAAAGCGTTCCCCTGGGCGCCTCCAGACCCTCAGTCGGCCGTCGTTGTGGTTCAGGGTGAAGCGTGATTCATCACTGAACAGGACCTGGGACCATTGCTGACGTGTCCACCTCACGTGACGTCTGCAGAAGGCGCGGCGTGCTGCCCTATGGGCTGGAGTTAAGCGTGGCCGTACAGCTGGGCGACGAGAACGGAGGTTAAACCCATGAAGGCGGTTCCGTATGGTCTGCTGGCTGATGTTGATGTTAGTAGCCACCCTCAGCTGCCTTCGAATGATGCTGGAAGAGGCTGTTCTTGTCTGCAGGGCTTGTCGTTCAATGAGACGATCTTCACGTGGAGTTGTCTTCTTCGGTCGACCAGATCTGCGTCTTTCATGGACCCTCCCAGTGGCTGTGAAGCGTTGAATCAGTCTGACAATGACCGAGATGGACACCTGAAGTCGCCTGGCCACTTCTCGCTTGGGAACACCATCTTGGAACCATGCAACAGCTCGTCCCCTATCCAACTCGCTCAATTTTCGTCGTGGAGGCATTGTCAAATCAGGCCTAATACTGGTGGTATGTCTTCTTATAAAGCCAAGCAAGAGACAGCATCTCACACATAAACAGCAGTGCTTGCACGTGCATAATGGTTTTTCCATCTGGCTTGTGCAATGTGTTCATGCAGAACGATCCAAAACAAGGTCCTTTTTCGCAAGTTTCCGCTTTTTCTTTTGCTGCCAAGCTCAGTAATAGAGAATCACGTGCAATGTTTCCACTAACACAACATCGCCCACTTACAGCTGAACAAGAATTCATAACAATTTGGCTTGACTGAGAAAAAAAGAACAGGAGCGAACGGAGTTTATTGCGCACCTGTTTTCTCATAGTGATCCTTAACTTTTTGTGAGTAGTGTAGTTCAATAATATGTCAATGGACTTTCTAAAGATAGTCCGTTTTGACTCCAAGCCATCGATCCCCCCCCCCGCCCCCCCCCCCCCCCGTAGAATCCCCCTGAATTTACAGTGACAGAATATTCAGCTAATGATAATGTGGTCGCTTGAAGGAAGGAAGGAAGGAGGTTTGACTGTACTAGTCTAGTCTCTCATGTTGAAGGGAAAATCACCGTGTTTTCATCCTGTCGTTATGTTGATAATTCTTCTTCTGTGTTCCCAGGCCATATGGCCATAATGGATAAGGTGCGTATGTGTCCGGTTTTCAGTTGTCACTGGTCTCCCCAGCTAACTGCGTACAGCCGACACATTCCGATTTCGGAGGAGCTCAAGGGAGAACAAATATTTGGATGTTTTTTTTAAAAGGCAGGAGAATGGGCTAATAAGTCAGAAAGATAGTACCAGTAGACGATATAAAGCAAAGGGAAAAGGCAGAGTCACAGAGAGTGGCAGATTAAGGGGACGTTTCGAGCACAGAACTTCCAGAAGGTGGGGGAAGTATTTTTTACGAAAGACTCCCCGGTATCCCCACGGGGAGGTTGATAATGTTAATTGATGGTTTTTCTTCTTCTTCTTCTCCCGAGTCAGACGGTTCTGCAGACATATAAAATCAGTCCGATTTGGGCTATTATCTTGTACACCGGTGGTCACTCTTGGCTCATTCGGGTCTTAGGACAGACGAACCTGGCAGGACATCGTGTTTGTTATGAATCATCATTATTATGACATCTGTGGGATTTGCAGACCTGTTTACCCGTATGGTTTTCGCCGCATTTCGAACACGTATTTGACAGAAATATGGTACATGGGGGGAAAATATGGTGAAATGGTAAAACAGATCTATCATTTCTCTGTATTGCATGGGTGCTACTCTTTCATTGTTACACCGATTTCAGTGTTTTTAATTTTGCCAGAAACTGAACTTCAGTATTTTGTAATTCATCAACAACAACAGAATCGACCACAAGCGATTTGGGGCGTTTTGAACTTAGTCTAGTTGTTCCAGCTTGGAAGTTTACAAAGGCAATGTAATAAGTTTACAAGGCTTATCAGACTCAAACTGTCACTGTCTATCATTTTAACTGTCTGTCTATCTCGTCATCTCTCTTAAGTTGCCCCCCCGGAATCGTCCGACGGGGCTCTGCCCCTGTATCCTGCCGGGGCAATGGGTCCCTGGACCCCAGCCTTTCAGTATTTTTCATTTTTGGGGAGTTGCACCCCTGGAATTGCCTGATTCGAGGAATTGTGTGTGTGTGTGTGTTGTAAATCTAAATGGATCTGGAGCTGGAGCTGGAGGTATACGTCGCTCTAGACGCCACTTCTGATGATGGACGGATGATACTTTTGACACAGTATTTTTTAGCTAGAGAGAGAGAGAGAGAGAGAGAGAGAGAGAGAGATGTTTTGCACTCCCGTTTTTGTAACTTTCCGGTTGGAGTACTCCTATTTGAGTTAAAATACACTTAGTTTGGCTTTCAAATACGCGAAGCCCAATTTCAGGGTAAACAGGTCTGGATTTGGTCGATGACGCTGTGTCATTTGACTCGCGTGGAAGCGGAGGACGCTCGAGTTAGCCTCACTTTAACGGGCCGTGTGATTGGCTGAAGTATAGGGCATTGATCCTTTGTAAGCTGGTCAGAGATTGGCGGTATCTTCTTCTTCTGCGTTCCAGGGACATAAGGCCATAATGGGTACGTGTGTGTCCATTTTCCAGTTTTCACTGGTGTCCTCGCTGCATTCAGCCGACGCATTCCTATTTCGTGAGGAGCTCAAAGGAGAAAACTATATGGAAGATTTTTGTTGAGAAACAAAAGGCAAGGAGAATGGTGCCAAAAAGTCAGAAAGATAGTAGAAAGGCACAAAGCAAGGGAAAAGGCAGGAGTCAACGAGAGATAGAGAGAGATTAGAGGAGGTTGCAAGCATAGAACTTCCAGAAGGTGGAGGAACTATTTGTACGGAAGACCCCCGGTATCCCCACGGGGGTGGGTGGGTGGGTGGGTGGTGGTGATGGTGGGGTGCCAAAAAGTCAGAAAGATAGTAGAAAGGCACAAAGCAAGGGAAAAGGCAAGAGTCAACGAGAGATAGAGAGAGATTAGAGGAGGTTGCAAGCATAGAACTTCCAGAAGGTGGGGGAACTATTTGTACGGAAGACCCCCGGTATCCCCACGGGGGGTGGGTGGGTGGGTGGTGGTGATGGTGGTTTGAATTAGCCAGTGAATGGTTCACACGACAACCGTATTGACTGGGAACAGAGATGAGAATGAAAGAGAAGGAATGAAAAAAATGATGGATTGGGGGGGGGGGGGGGAGAGAGAGAGAGAGAGAGAGAGAGATATTGAGAGAGAGAGAGAGAGAGAGAGAGAGAGAGAGAGAGAGACAGACAGACAGACAGAGAGATAGAGAGAGAAAGAGACAGAGAGACAGAGAGAGAGAGAGAGAGAGAGAGAGAGAGACAGAGAGAGAGGGAAGAAGGGAGAGAGATAGAGAGAGAGAGACAGACAGACAGAGAGAGACAGAGGGAGACACAGAGAGAGAGCGAGCGAGCGAGAGTCTAATGTGGGATACCGGTGTGTGTGTGTGTGTAGAGTTAACTAAAGGCTTCTGCGTCGTTCCTTTTTTTTTTGTCTGGGAAAGTTTTCAGTTAATAGAAGCAAACTCAAGTGTGAAAATGTCACGCGCACGCATGCATGCTTACACACATGTAGGCACGCACGCACGCGTACATTCAAACACACACAGACAGACGCCCCCCCCCCCCCACACACACATACACGCACAGTGACACACACACTCACGCTCACACACGCATACCTGCACTTTCGATTTTACGTACTTAGTTAATGTTGTTGATGTGTCTCACTCTGGTGCTGTCACTTGTGTATCTTGTAAACTTTGTAAGAGTTGATGACAGTAATTAGATTCTTGTAACCTTAAGAGCTCGTAAAAAGTAGTTCCCCCACCTTCTGGAAGTTATGTGCTTGTAACTTCCTTTTGTCTTTCACTCTCATTGACTCTGCCTTTTCCCTTTTGCTTTCTATTTACTATCTTTCTGATTTATTGGCCCATTCTTCTGCCTTTTTAATAAATAAAAAAACCCATCTTCCAATCTTTGAGCTCCTCCGAAATCAGCTATTCGCAGCGGGGAGACCAGTGAAAACTGAAAACCGGACACATACGTACCTTACCCATTATGGCCTTATGGACTGGGAACGCAGAAGAAGAAGAAGAAGATTACATTAATTAGAAGAAAAAAAAGAAAAGTCAGTTGCTTGGGAAAACTTGTTAAGGACACTATTAATTCTGCGTTGCAAAGTTATAGTGAAATAACGTCATAGTTATTCAATCCGTTTGTTGTAATGTTTTTAGTAAATTGTGCTGACGAAATTGGTTTCACCTTGCCCGTAATTATGACTAAATTGCTTCAAGGACAAAACACGTAGACAAAATGAACACAATGTGTGTCAATGCACAAAACTTTCAAAATTTGTTGTTTTCTGTTTATTACAGTTTCGCTTTTGGTTTCGAGCAAGGCTCCACAAAATCAATCAATCAATCGAACAAACATACAAAAAAAGAAAGAAACAGCCAAAACAAGAAGAAATGTAGGTTTTCAAGGTCAAACTTCAAGGTCAAGGTCAACCTGGTTATTATTTTTGTATGGGACCTTTTGTGTGCCACTCTACATTTGAAGCGCTTCCATGCAGCAGTTCTTGAGATACAGCCTTGAGGTTCGAACCTCCGTGAATCGCGCGCACGCGCGCACGCGCACACGAATGCACAGACAAATATGTGCCTTATAGCCCTTTTACCAGAAAACGTAAAAAACAACAACAAATGCATTGAAATAATATGTGCAATACTTCGCGAGATATATTAGCGATGAAGTGTTTTGGGGTTTGAACTCCTTAATCATCCTGACCTTGACCTTGATATAAAAATAAACCAATGAGTCGATAGCTAAAAACTTGTACACTGAAGCTGAATGAAATAGACTGAATGTTTTTTAAGAAAACGCGGCCGGACGGCCGCACGCACGCACGCAAACATGGACGTACGTACGTACGCACGCACGGACGGACACAGCCAAAAACAATAGTCCCCCAGCTTTTCTCGGGGACTAAAACATGTTTTTTGTTGTTGATCTGGATAAATGAAACCGTATTCTGCCCTTAATTTTATGAAGTTCTACTAAAGCTCAGAGCTGATTCTAGAGCGCGGGATTGGTACAATCCCCCGAAAATCTGTTCCTTCCCGCGATAATCGAGTCTTAATGCGGGCCGACTCACGCACATTTGCAGAACTGCCCGCTATTTTCACCGATCGCTGCGGGCATGGCGTTCGGCGTCTGCAAAACCTGTTGTCTAGGCTACACAAACTGATCAACCAATCAATCGCGTTCATCTCATTCATCTTGAATACCGACGAGAACTTGCGAGAGTTTAAGCCGCCATATTGGATTTCTTCCAAAATGAAGCGCGTAGCCACTACATCCAAAAACTATGAGAAGCAGCCCGATAACAGCGCCAGTGCAAGGGAACACCGGTTCCAAGATGACTGGCTGAAGAAGTGGCCATGGCTGTCCAAGATGGAGAGTGGCGGAATGCAGTGCAAAGTGTCCCCCCTTTTTTTTATTCTTAGGGGGGGACCTGCCCCCCTTTTTTCAATCATAGGGGGGGAATGCCCCCCCTTTTTCAAAATCCTAGAATCAGCTCTGAAAGCTTAACCCTTTCACCGCCAGCCATATTTCAGCTAAAAATGTCCATTACATTTACCTTGGTAGAGAACAAAATCCATCTGCAGTATTGGGGATTCTTCTGTGACATATAAAATAAGGTCTATCCTTACTTCCCAAAACTAAGACAATAGGGTCTTTGGATAATAGACCCCATTTTGATGCCTTTTAGTGACATAGGTGTTAAATCACTGTGGTGCTAAAACGCGACTTTGGCGGTGTAAAGATCCCCCACGTCACGTGTCACATTCCCTCTTATGCTTGGAAGATTTCTTAAGATTTCTTACCAGCTATAAGAGGGAAAACACGTGAAAACCATGATTTTGACACGTGACGTGGTTGGTCTAGTGGGAAACTAAACGTTGAAATTAAGGGCAGATTACTACACGCGTACCGTCTTTGCCTGAGTAGTATATACTATTGCCAGTAGTTGTCGTTTTTGTTGTCGTACTCTGGCTAAAGGACTCCAGGGATCACCCGATGCGCTTGAACACTATGGTACAAATGCTTTTAGCTAGCCTAGGGATGAGAACATTCACGTGTGTACATTACGGTTTTGATTACCCCGCCACATGGATAGCTCCACACTCCGTCTTCCGGGGGTATTTTGGGAGAAGAATGATGATGTTATGCTAGGAGCTTGTCACGGCTTATAGAGACAATCCCCTGCATAGCTATGCAGAGCGTAACAACATTTTGATGTAGCCTTGGCGTTCTAGCCTATGTCGATTGGTCTGACACAGCCAATGAAGCCAAGACAGGGCGGGCCTCATGAAGGGAATGGGATTAATATTTTTTATATTTTTATGTTCTTTTTACTGTTTGTTTGTTCGATTGTCTATGTGTTACATTAATTATAAAACATATTTGAAAATTAACATAGCGCTTCATTACTCTGCTTAGCCGTCCGTCACTATTATTGTCTGTGCACTTTTTTCTCTTTAAGATAGGGCTTTATATCAGTTTTCTTGTTGCCCTATATATCTAATGATCATTGTTGATTTTCATTTGTGACTTTGAGAAATAAAATGCTATTTAAACCAAGGGAATGGGAATGGTAATAAGGCTCTGTACTTCCCAACGGGAAAACCCGTCCACAATCCGCACAGAGTAAAAGAAAGTGATAAATAAGTGGATGGGATATAACGCGGATGGGTATCCACGTGTAATATGCACACACTCCTTCATATGCCTTACTTCCAGAATTTTTTTCCCTGTACGGATTGCGGATGAGTTTTCGTATTACGGAATTATTCTTCAATTTAACGTCAATTCACATAATTATTTATATAATATGCATGGGTGCTACTCTTTCGGTTTTACACTGATTTCAGTATTTTTAATTTGACCAGAAACTGAACTTCATTTTTTTTAAAATTCATTTCCAAAAAAATACAAAATTGACCACAAGCGTTTTGGGGCGTTTTGAACTTGGTTGTTCTATCTTGGAAGCTTACAAAGGCAATGTAATAATTTCACAAGGCTTATCAGACTCAAACTGTCTCTGTCGATCATTTTAACTGTCTGTCTGGTTATCTCTCTCTTAAGTTGCCACCCCCACCCCACCTCCCCACCCCCCCGAATCATCCGACATGGCTCTGCCCCTATACCCTGCTGGGGCCATGGGTCCCTGGATCCCTGCCTTTCATTTTTTAATTATTTTTATTTTTGGGTGTTGCTCCCATGTATATGTGATTTTAAACGAGACGGAAAAAGAGAGGAGGGGTCTGGGGGGGGGGGGGGGGGGGGGGGGGGGGGGGGGGGGGGAGAGGGGGGCAGAGGTGGGCAGCGAGGGAAAAACAAACATACAACCTTTAACGAAACTAACAGAAAATACATATAGCAAAAAAAGAAGAAAAACAATAATGAAGATAATAGAAAACACTAACAATTAAAGCTAGGGGAAAAAAAAAATCCATTAAAGATTAGAAAAAAGTGGACTTTGAACAAAACCCTAAAACAATGTTGCCAACTAATGTGCGAAATCGCAATAGTTTGTGGCACGCGGTCTATTTTTACCACTCCAATCATGAGTCACCTCCCCTGGCTTTTCAATAATTTTAATCTGTAAACCAGAATGTTATCTCTGCACCCTTTCGTAACTTTTTATATCTTTTGGAAAACATTTAAAACTATGTATCCTACTTATATATACTCATCAAAAGAAGCACCGCATACTCGTCGTGTCTGTTGTAGTGTCTGTATTACGTATGTTTATTATTTTGTACGCTTTTAAAATACATCATTTTAAAGAGCGGCCTCAATTAATTTTGAAGTGTAGCCTCGGTTTGAAGTGCGACAATTTTGTCAAAATGTGCGACAATTTTGGAACGACAGACCGACCGACCGACAGACCGACAGACCGACCGACCGACAAAGTGAGTTATAGGTTTGTGGCTTGAGCCACAAACAAAAAGCCTTCAGAGAAGTTTCTTGAAAAGTTGGTATTACGGAAGTCTTTGTTGCTGTAAACGTGCACTCAGCCTAACGGTTTTTTTTTTTAATTCTTCAAATTCACGCTTTTTGGTTCGCTCTCCAACTTTACTCGCTTGGTTATGGCCGGAGCTTCAGATTGTCACTGGGCCCCGGGTCATTGACCCCGTATTGATAGTGGTTTGACCCCTCGTTTTGTGCAGCAAATAAAAAAAAGGGGGGGGGGGCGGCATCTGATTCCCTAAAGTCTGCAATAAAAACGTAAATGTAATACTAGGGTGGTGTACATTATCGGCACATTATTTTGGAAATGGACCCATCATTTTGTGTAATCAGGGGTCATATTAAATATGAAGCTCTGTTACAGTAGTAGTGACAAGACTCCGGTTGCTCCAGTTTCACAGCAGCTGTTAAAGGGGCACCCTGACGGAATGTTTTTTTGTAAGAAACACGTCGAGATCGCCAGGAAAACACCCTTTACACAGATTGCAACACTCTCTTTGCTCTGGTTTCCTAGAAATCAAACCGTCAAATCGGCGATTCCTCCTTGGCGGAGGTGCTGGAAGTCAAATTCTTTCACCCAAAGAGAAGGCGTGTGCCGTCTCTTTTCTAATGGCCGCCAAATGGTTTGCACGACATTTTCGCAATACAGCCCCCCCCACCCCCCTCCCGCCCCCCTTTTTTATAATATAAAATATACATATACAGTTTCGCTCACAACAAAGGAAATAGCTCCAATTTTTTTTTTACTGCACTACAAAAAAAGAAAACGCTTCAACCACAATGAGTGACCTCCACCCACCCCATCCAAAATGGCTACTTTCTTAGGCATCTCCGCTAAGGAGTAATCGCCGTTTTGACGGTTCAATTTCTAGGAAACCAGAGCAAAGTGAGTGTTCCGATCCTTGAAAAGGCTGTCTTTCTGGTGATCTCGACGTGTTTCTTGCAAAAACTCATCCGTCAGGGTCCACCTTTAAGTTACGTGTTCACTCACTCATTCAACCACCAGTCCGATCGGATGGTCATTTATGGAAGCTTATTAGACACCAAAATATCAATGTAAATAGAAACAGATAAATATGACTTGTCTGCTTATGTATTGTTTCCACTTGTTTCCACGCGAACCAACAGCACTGTTCTCTTTATATAGTCAAGAGATGAAAAACAAGTTGCTTTAGGGAACCTCTCGCACACGCGCACGTGCATGATGTAAGCGCGCACGCATGCGTGTGTATGCATATGAAGGGGGGGGGGGGGGTACAAAATGTCCGCTTCTTGGAAACCATCCTCAGCAATGAGATTTTAGCGTGAGAAACACGGTGTTGTTGATTTTTCTCTGGTCCGTGAACAGCCAAAGTCTGGAGATGATGAGATTAGCGTCCAGTTGGTTGGAGACCCCTATGGACGGTCCAAAGTCTTTCACTCGCTCAGTAATGAATGCTGTGTGATCTTAGCAGACGTTAAACCCAGTGGCAACGGAACACTTGTCATTTGGGTCAAACTTTACCCACCCCACCTCCCTTTCCTTCTTCATCAGTCACACAAAAATCGCATGCAAATATAAAAAAAAACCCGGTGGCGCGTCTCTGGCTGCGACACGTTCTCCAGGTGGGAGCAACCCGAATTTCACAGAGACGCCTCAGTGACTATAAAGTACCAATAACTGAATAAAAATGATCCAGCCCCTTTCACTTGTTCATCCTTGCTCTTTTATTCGCTCATCATCATCATCATGCAAGCCGGCTGTTTTGTATATGATCATCTCGTAAAGGACCCTTCATTTAAGTAAGGCTATGCTTTATTGTTATCCTTTGTACCAAGCCTTGCTAGTTCGTCCTTTAACGTTGCGGTTCAGGGTCCCATACATCTGTTCACGGCCGTGGAGACTGCGAGTCACTTGCTGTGTCTGTAGCTGTTTGTTGGAAGATGAGACCACCCCTTTCCTTCTAAAGCGTACGCCTCCCTCCCTTTCTCCCACCTGAAACCAGGCACCCATTGACACCTCGGGGACAAGGACGATATCGAAATGGGAGAAAGTGGTTTTACACCTTTTTTTCTTCTTCTTCTAAGGTTACACAATCACGAGCCAAATGGAAATTGGGTCTTGCGATGGCTGACTTCAACACTGAAACTGCAGACCGACCACCGTCTTCATCCCACTATTCACACGGATTCACGCTATGGGGTAGCCCGTTCACTCGCTCGTCACTTAACTCTTTCGTTCCTGAGAACCGTTTTGAGGTTGAATGGGAGCAACTGCAGATTCCTAGCTTTATAGAGCTCTCTATCTCCCTATTCCTGGGTTTCCAGAGAGAGTAAAACTGTATAAAGGGGTGTTATGTTATTGTGAATATGCGGCATGTTTTCAGCAGCCTGTTTCTCTTTCATAAACAATACTTGCCCCAGTTCTTCTTCTTCGATCGCTCAGACAGTTTCCTGTCAATTATGAGCGCAGATGCGTCATGCTGCCGTTATGTGCCTAAGTAAAAAATAACTAGGCCCAGCATGTCCGACTTCGGCTGGAGGAATCTTTTTGAAAGTGTTTCTTGAAAAAAGGCAGGAGAACGGTCCAGACAGGCAGAAAGATAGTAGATGACAGCAAGCAAAGGGAAAAGGCAGAGTCGAAGAGAGTGACAGATTAGAGGAAGTTACAAGCACAGAACTTCCAGAAGGTGAGGAACTATTTATACAAAAGACCCCTCGGTATCCCCACAGGGGGCTTGCCCCAGTAAGAAAAGGGAAAAAAACCTCATTGCAATTATAGAAGAGAAAATTAATAACAGTTGCATCATGTTGCATGATATCACGAGCAAAAGAGGCCCGTAGGAATGAACGGTATAAACTTTCTCAGCAGCTAAAGAGGTTCTCAGGAATGAACAGTAATTGAAACCTCTCTAAATACAGAAACCAAAAGTTAAGCCAGTTTCTATTTTGCTTATCCTTCAGACAAACTCTTCCACTTTGCTTGTCTGTGCAAGTCGGCTCTTTCGGTTTTTATTGACCACAGAAGATGAAGAAGAAGAAGAGGAGGAAGAAGACAAAGAGTGGAAGAATAACATCACAGAGTGTGAAACGGGTCTGTCCTTTTGCCATTTCCCCAAACGGCTGCAGTGGGCCTCCTAAAGACGGAAGAGGTTAATTGTCTGGGAAGATCGTCGTTGGTGCCTCAAACGATCCTGCATGTGCGATGGACAATAAACTGATGGTGAAGACGCCGCTGCCACCCGATGGGGCCAAAGGAAGATTGACGAGGATTGATGATGATGATTGTGAAATGTTGAAGGTCAGCGATGCACCGAGGATGGACAAGTTATCGGACATACTGTCCTGAAACAAATAAAAGAATAAAACAAAAATCCACCGGACAAATGTACTGCCTCTTGCATAATCCAGCACGACAAAGCCCGCCAGTTTTAATAGGACATCTGTCCTGACATGGGGGTAGCACAAAAAAGAACATTTTCAGTTTTAATACGACTATGTCCTGTGACTTGGGATCTCGGAGCCTCGTAGCCTCGGAGCCTCAATGGAAGATTTTTTTTTTTCCACCGTCCCAGGGTAGATTGACCGATGACGTCAACTCTTGATTGATCAATAGCGTTGATGATTCTCTGCACTGTCCCAGTGTAGGTTGATGATGATTGATGAAGCTGATCAAAGTTTATGTTTCTCTGGCATGTTGGAGTGCGTTTTGTTTCGAATGTAAATTTCTGCATATATGAGAATGTACATTTCTTTATACACGCCATGGGGGTCATTGGAATAAAAGAATCTCAATCTGAATCTGCACTGGCACAGTGAAGACTGACGATCTGAATCTGCACTGGCACAGTGAAGACTGACGATTTTTGACGTTAGCAATTCACTCGCACAGGCCCTACAAGGTAGATTGTCAATCATATTGACAATGATCGATGCTGATAGCCATTTGTGCATTTTATATTTAGCTCATTCTCTCTCTCTCTCTCTCTCTCTCTCTCTCTCTCTCTCTCTCTCTCTCTCTCTCTCTCTCTCTCTCTCTCTCCGAATGTGCTCCCAGTGTTTCACAAATAATGTTCATCCAACAAGCTAAGATGATCATTGATGATTGATGATTCACTTGCAGTGGCCTAGGGTAGACTCACGATTATTCATGAAGATGATTCACGTCGAAGATTCTGACAGGGCTGCATGTTGGTATGCCTGAGACCTGAATTTTTCAGGCAATGTTATGTTGGTTCAGGCAGCGATCTGCATGAAAGAAGAAACGGTGTGCAAAACACAGTCATGGTCTGAAGTAGGCGAGCACTCCACCATGCGTGGAAAACTGTTCTCAGGCTGAGGGTTGGGTCTCCACATCATATTACGCCCATGACTGATTCTTCATTCACTTGCTGTGGCCCAGGCTTCACTGATAATGATTGACGGTGATGAATGTTGATGAGTCACTTGCACTGTCCCGGGGTAGATAAACGATGATTGATGATAATATGCAATAGTAGTGCATTCATATGGCGTCTTTTCCCCCCCTGAATGAGCCGAGAGCGCTTCACAAATAAGGTTTATTGAACAAGAGGAAAAAAACCATTATGTCACCAACCCGACTGGCTGGCTACAGAAAGTTCCGAAACACCAAGGACCAGCTGGCTTTCCCTGTCCAGGACATCAAGAACTCTTTCTCTAGGAGAAGAAGAAAACCCTTGCTGTGTTCTCCGACCTCCCTAGAAACTTTAACTTATATCAAGTGTGGAAAGAAGGTCTCCTTCGAGCTGGTGAACAAGCGATGATGGCGAATGTGGATCATGGAACATTCTGTTGCACTGGACCCAGGCAGGGTAGCTTAACGATTGCTGATGATGATAATGATAACGATAACAACCGTGGAAAGAAGATCTCCTTCGAGCCGATGAACAAACGGTGATAAAGAATGTTGGAAGATTCTCCTCCTGCGCTGGGCCCCGGCAGGGTAGCTTAACGATGGCTGACGATGATAACGATAACGATGACAATCGTGGAAAGAAGATCTCCTTCGAGCTGATGAACCAACGGTGACGAAGAATGTTGGAAGATTCTCCTCCTGCGCTGGGCCCAGGCAGGGTAGCTTAATGATGGCTGATGATGATAATGATAACGATAACAACCGTGGAAAGAAGATCTCCTTCGAGCTGATGAACAAACGGTGATGAAGAATGTTGGAAGATTCTCCTCCTGTGCTGGGCCCAGGCAGCGTAGCCTAAAACGATGGCTGACGATGATAATGATAACGATGACAATCGTGAAAAGAAGGTCTCCTTCGAGCCGATGAACAAACGGTGATGAAGAATGTTGGACGAGTCTCCTCCTGCACTGGCTTAGGCAGGGTAGCTTAAAACGATGGCTGACGATGATAATGATAACGATGACAATCGTGGAAAGAAGGTCTCCTTCGAGCCGATGAACAAACGGTGATAAAGAATGTTGGAAGATTCTCCTCCTGCGCTGGGCCCCGGCAGGGTAGCTTAACGATGGCTGACGATGATAATGATAACGATGACAATCGTGGAAAGAAGGTCTCCTTCGAGCCGATGAACAAACGGTGCTGAAGAATGTTGGACGAGTCTCCTCCTGCACTGGCTTAGGCAGGGTAGCTTAAAACGATGGCTGACGATGATAATGATAACGATGACAATCGTGGAAAGAAGGTCTCCTTCGAGCCGATGAACAAACGGTGATAAAGAATGTTGGAAGATTCTCCTCCTGCGCTGGGCCCCGGCAGGGTAGCTTAGCGATGGCTGACGATGATAATGATAACGATGACAATCGTGGAAAGAAGGTCTCCTTCGAGCCGATGAACAAACGGTGATGAAGAATGTTGGAAGATTCTCCTGCACTGGGACCAGGCAGGGTAGCTTAATGATGGCTGACGATGACGATGACACCGGATGACAACGACGTCGATCACCGGTTAACAACGGACGTCCAAACCACCTGCACTGGCCCTGGCAGGGTATATCAACGATGACTGACGATGACGACGATGATGATGATGAATGATGACGACGACAACGTCGATCAACGGTTGTTGACCCGACGGGACACACGCGCTCCCCCGAAGCGAATCACTTCAGCACCGCCGCCTCCCACCCCCACCCCCACCCCCCCAGCCTCGGGGGCACATCATGGCGCGCAGGGTGCGGCGGAAGGACTTGTTGACGAGGCAGTAGAGCACGAAGTTGAAGCTGAAGTTGAGCACCTGCATGAGGTTGGTGAGGTTGAGGGCGATGTCCACCTTGTAGGGGTCCATGCCGGCCTGGTACTGCAGGCCGAACTTGAGCAGCTCCCAGGGCGACACCAGCAGCAGGAAGGTGAGCACCACGGCCACCAGGGTAGCCGTCACGCTGTGTAGGGCGTGGTCCGAGTAGCCCCCTCGCCTCGTGCTCTGGGACCTGCCACGACAGGTAAGCAACAACAAGATCACTAACCTGGGTGGGTGGGAGGAAGAAGGAACCTAGTAGGTAATTTGCTGGGTGGACAACAACAAGATTCACTACAGGCAAACTTTTGGTCAACGAAGATATTGGTAAAAAAACAGAAAAACAAAAACAGCCGAAACGTCACAAAGTGTGATTACTTCGCGGCCTGCCAACCAACCTTGCAAAGAATGAAGCCAGCTTTCGCAGTTCCCACCTGGAAGGTGAAAAGGTGGAATAAGGTGGGAAGTGTTAAGTATGGTAACAGTAGGCAGTGAGTGACTGAGTTCGTAATGATCCCCCACCTGTAGTGTAGGTGAAAGGGTTGGGAGTAAAAACAACAACCCGGCTTCAGTCATTCGTGGAGTAATCACTCTTTGTATAATTTTGACAGCAGCCACCATAAACAGTCAAACTTGGTTCAATGAAGTAAAACTGAAAAGAAGTCTCAAGTTGAGTAAAATAAGTCTCAAGCTGAGTAGAAAAAGGATCAACATGAAAGTCAGCAGCAACAACAACATCAAGCCAACTTCTGTCAAATGAAGATATGATTAAACTTAGAGAAGTATCTACATTGAGCAGAAAAAAGAATGAACATGAAAAACAACAACAGCAACAGCAAGTAAACGTTTTGTTGTTGAAACGAAAGCAAACGAAGATCTTATTAAACTTTGAGAAGTCTCTCAACTTGAGTAGAAAAGAATGATAATAATCGACATGAAAATCAGCAGCAGCACTAACAGGCAAGCTAGAGAATTATCTAGCTTCAGCAGAAAAGAATAAGGGGAAAAATAAAATAAAATGAGTAGCAGTAATCAAACTTTTGTCAAAAAATATCTTTGTCCTTAGAGAATGCCCAAAGTTGCGCTGAAAGGAATCGACAAGAAATCTAGTAGTAGCAACAATCACACTTTGTCAAAGATCCCATTGAAACTTTGAAGCAAACGCAAACGGGAAAACGTTGTTGAATAGTTTACTAAAAAAATATCCCATTGAATTGAAAGAGAATGTCCAAAGCTACGCTGAAAGGAATCAATATGAAAACTTTGTGAAAGTTCCTATTGAACTTAGAAAATTAACTAATGTAAGTACACGTACACTTACCTGC
>JAGGCT020002153.1:30000-35000 GCA_017654935.2 Phymorhynchus buccinoides
AACACCAGTTTGTCTTGAGTACAAACACCAATACAAACGCCACTTTATCTTCAGTACAAACACCAACGCAAACACCACTTTATCGTCAACACAAGCACCACTTTAAGTTCAATACAAACACCACTTTATGTTCAATACAAACACCACTTTATGTTCAGTACAAACACCACTTCATCTTCAGTGCAAACACCAATACAAACACCACTTCATCTTCAACACAAACACCACTTTATCTTCAACACAAACACCACTTTGTCTTCAAACACAAACACCACTTTATCTTCAGTACAAACACCAACACAAACACCACTCTTTATCTTCAATACAAACAGCACTTTATGCTGAACACCTTGTGTTTGGGAAGGCCTGACCAAAAAAAGAGAAAAAGGAAATTGTTGGCAAAGTTACGGTTAAGCAGTTCACGGATTTGAATCCAGTTTGAATATGAATCACACCTCTAGTGTGGCTGCCCAGGTGGGGTAATCAAAACCGGTCACACACGATAATTATGTTCTCATCCCTAGCTGTGGCATTTGTGCTACCCTAGTGTTCAATTGCTTCGGCAGCTGGTATGATCCCTGCAGGGAGCGACAACCAACCAACTTCCGAATGGCACGTGCCAGCCCTTACCTTGTGCAGCTTCTCCTTGGTGAGCACCAGCAGGGACAGGAGGTTGCCCAGCACGCCCAGAGCGGAGATGACGGGGATGAAGCGTTTGAGCACGTAGTACTTCACCTGCTGGGCCAGCTCTCGCACGTGCTCGTCCTCCGCCGTCCCGTTTTCCAGCACCCCTCCCCCACTGCTGCCGCTCACCCCCTCCTGATCCTCGCTGATGTTGCCCGCTATGAGGAGGGAGGAGCTGTTGAGGCAGGCTTCCATGCTCAGTGTCATGGTGTCCAGGTTGTCCTTTCGGTATCGACGGGTCTAGCTTACGTCTTGGATTATCGTGGGTTTATAAATCTGTTCAATATCAACGGGTCTAGCATACGCCTGGATTATCGTGGGTTTATAAATCTGTTCAATATCAACGGGTCTAGCTTACGCCTGGATTATCATGGGTTTATAAATCTGTTCAATATCAACGGGTCTAGCTTACGCCTGGATTATCGTGGGTTTATAAATCTGTTCAATATCAACGGGTCTAGCTTACGCCTGGATTATCGTGGATTTATAAATCTACTCAATATCAACGGGTATAGCGTACGCCTGGATGATCGTGGGTTTATAAATCTGTTCAATATGAACGGGTCTAGCTTACGCCTGGATTATCGTGGGTTTATAAATCTGTTGAATATCAACGGGTCTAGCTTGTGTTTTGGGTTATAAATCAGTTCACTATCAACGGGTCTAACTTACGCCTGGATTATCGTGGGTTTATAAATCTGCTCAATATCAACGGTTTAGCTTACGCCTGGATTATCGTGGGTTTATAAATCTGTTCAATATGAAAGGGTCTAGCTTACGCCTGGAATATCGTGGGTTTATAAATCTGTTCAATATCAACGGGTCTAGCTTATGCCTGGTTATCGTGGGTTTATAAATCTGTTGAATATCAACGGGTCTAGCTTGTGTTTTGGGTTATAAATCAGTTCACTATCAACGGTCTAGCTTACGCCTGGGTTGTATCCTGGGTTTATAAATCTGTTCAATATTAACAGTCTAGCTTATGTCTTGGTATCCATTCTGTTTCTACAGTTTTGCTTGGATAGTTTCAGCAAGTTCTATTGGATCAACTGCTGAAACAGTGTGTCTTCAGCGTCGTGGCTATCCACGTTGAATATGAAGCACGCCTCTAGGTTATCAGTTCAGTATCCACAGTTTCCATTGGTTAATGTTTAGCCTGTTCTATCCGCCTGCTTGCTGTCCTGTGCAGATTTGAATCATGCCTGTCCCATTTGTCACAATGGTTATACTATGAACCAGGTTGTTTGCCTACTGTCACGATTATCCACTGTACCCGTTCAGTATCAACGGTTTCACTGGTTGGTGTCTGCCTGTTCTATTGGATGAACGTGGAAACGGTCTGTCTGATACATGTCACAACTATCCTCTTTGCGAATCGTGCTTCTAGGTTATGTCTATGTTACCCGTTTAGTATCAACGGGTTTCCCCGCTGGTAACTTTCAGCCTGTCCTTTTTGGATGAACGCCCCAAAACAGTCCGCCTTCACAGTCCTGAATTCACAACTAATCTTTTTGAATACGAAGCAGGCCTGTCGTATCGGTCACAATGGTTAACCAGTTTGCCTGCTCACTGTCAGAAAAGTACCCTATTCCCGTGGTTTCACTGGTAAATTTCAGCCTGTCCTATTTGGACAAACGCAAAAAAACAAACACACACAGCCTGCCTGCTTTCAGAACTATCTACTTTTAATTTGTGTCACGCCTTTCCTATTGGTTGCAATTGCCTTTAGTTGTAGTTTGACTAATACGACAACTGTTTAGCAGTGTATATACTTGTCGAGAGAACGATCACAATAATTGGTGTTTTGTGGTAATTTTGAAGTCAACAATCACAATTTATCATACTTGTCTGGTCGTTTGACCAAATACCGCAGCTGATCGGAGTTGGATCATAATTGTCTGCAGTTTGAGTCTGCAGATATGTCTAAAGTCCCAATTGTCTCAGTTGGTCAATAAATCCTCAATTGTTTGAGAAGCTGATTGTGCATAGTAGGTCCACATTTTAGTGCGACCGTTGTCGGGACCGTCACTGTTAATTTGCTAACGCGGGTACCTGTTATTGTAGATGAATATTATGCTACTAGAGGTAGGCACAGTTGTCGAGCAGAGGCTAGTGACGTGAACCCAATCAATCAACGGGCTGGTTGAGGTGGCCAGAGCAGTTCTTTTTTAGCGTTATACGGCGAAGGTGGTGTCGATGAGGCACGCGCGGTGAAAAGAGACCCTAGGGAGAGCTGGACAATCAACGGGCTGGCTGAGGTGGCCAGAGCAGTGTTAGCGCGTGGCGTGCGGTGGTGACGATTATGCCCATAGATGGACCCTTTGGTGCCTGTGGTTCCATTCTCTGCTGACACATCAAGCCACGTCTCAGCTAGCTGGCTGAAAAAAAACCACATACAAAAACAACACGCATGTTCGTAAGAAAGAAAGCTGATGCTATCTGTAATAGGAAATTGTTCGGAAATAATTAAGGGGACTAATTTCATGGTATGTGGGAGTGATCTTGCCTAATTCAATCGGTCAAACAGGGGAAGTTAATCTACCATCAGGTAGATCCCCAGCTCTCGCCTCGTGTGTTTGAGTAGACATAGAGCACGCGTCATTCTAAAATTGATGTCATTTGTATTTTTACGTCATAATTTGCAAGTTCTATCAGTTTGTGGACACTGGCCAACCCTCATTTTTCTAAAAAACCCAAATGTTTGCAAGTCACTGACTCGCATCATGCGGTTTCAAGCTTCGACGCCATTGTTGCTATGGTATTTGACTGAGTAATCGAGGTAAACAGCACTAATTTTCACGAAGTGCTCTCCCCTATTTTTTTCTTCTTCCGAAAATCGTCTATTGACCTGTAATTAAGCAATTAAACAATCTGTTGGTGGAATGAAACGACAGTCATGCACGCTAAGCATTTAATTTTTTTTATTATTAACGTGGATTGTTGATATGGAAAAAAAAGAACGCTTTTATTTGCGAGGGATCTAAAGACAAATACACCGTTTCGCAGAAACAGTTTTGCGCGCATGTACACATATGCACACGCGTGTGAACACACACACACACACACACACACACACACACACACACACACACACACACACACACACACACACACACACACAATGACACAATCACATGCATGCATACACACACAACTAGAGATGCACAATTAAGCTACGCACAAATGTGACACACGCATTCAGCAACACACGTTTTTCATTTATGCTCAAAGGTATGCATAAAAGTAAAACACAGGAAAACTTGAAAACTTGAACTTGAAAACTTAAACTTTATTTTCCAAGGATATAGATTTTAGGCAACGCCTATTCTTCCAATCTGTCCTTGATACATATATACTTAACACAAAAGACAAACATGGCAAGGCATACTATTACGCATACAGAGCTGAATACAAAGGTAGCAAAGCAGTTGATATTATGAAACATAGATAGGCTGAAATATGGGATTATAACGGTTGCATAATTTTTAATACTCGCGCGTGCATACAAGCATGCAACCATACATACACACTTGCGCGCATGTATATAAAGGAAACACACAGGAGGGAGAGAGAGAGAGAGAGAGAGAGAGAGAGAGAGAGAGAGAGAGAGAGAGAGAGAGAGAGAGAGAGAGAGAGAGAGAGAGAGAGAGAGAAAGAAAGAAAGAAAGAGTGTGTGTGTGTACGCGCGCGCGTGCGCACCCGTGAGGACGCGCGCATATTATATGAATATAAAAGGCTGTGTGTTTAATCTAGAAAATGAGATCTACGGTTAGCTTGCTTGCTTCTCTCTCTCGTGTCAATATTGTTGCGGACAATCTGATTTGATTGCCCCTGGTTTTTGTGGGTGTGTGGTTTTAAATCAACATTAACCCTTTCACAGTCAGCCATATTTCAGCCAAACATTTCCATTAAGTTTACCTGGGCAGAGAACAAAATCCATCTGCAGTATTGGGGATTCTTCTGTGACATATATAAAATAAGGTCTATCCTTACTTCCCAAAAACTAAGACAATAGGGTCTTTGGATAATAGACCCCAATTTGATGCCTTTTAGTGACATAGGTGTTAAATCACTGTGGTGCTTAAATGCGACTTTGGCGGAGAAAGGGTTAATCCAATATCTCCACTGGGGAAAAGAGAGACAAAATAATGTGGTGATACAGTGGAGTCTCATTATAAGACTCCCTCCCATATAAGACCTACCTCTCTGAGACATTGCCCTTCTTTGTAACAGACCTGTTTACTCTACTCTTTTCGAGTAGTAGTCTACTCCATTTGGATCTCTACTACTCTTCAAAATTGAAAATAATGCTATTT
>JAGGCT020002153.1:40000-45000 GCA_017654935.2 Phymorhynchus buccinoides
GCGGCCTCAATTTGAAGTGTAGCCTCGATTTGAAGATTTGAAAAAATTAGCAGGTTACTATGGAAGACTGTAAATATACTACTTGTGGCGGTGCCATAGCCGATTCGGTTTAACCGAGGCGTGGTCACCGCTACAGCTATCTGTATTAATATATTAAAAAATCGGGACTTTACTGGTTTCGTACTGCCTCCGGGCATTGCCTCCAGTATTGTTCCCACCATATTTGTATTTACAAATGTCCCATATGTGTCTGATTCAGACCAAGAGGACGTAAAACTCCATTTTCTCTCGCCTCGATTTGAAGTGCGACAATTTTGTCAAAATGTGCGACAATTTTGGACCGACCGACAGACAGGAGAGAGGGAGAGAGAGAGGAGAGAGAGAGAGAGAGAGAGAGAGAGAGAGAGAGAGAGAGAGAGAGAGAGAGAGAGAGAGTGTGTGTCGTGCATGTATAAGACCGACAAAGTGAGTTATAGGTTTGTGGCTTGAGCCACAAACAAAAAATGACTGCTGTCAAAATTCAATGTGGAATAAAGCCAGCAAACACTTGGGTGGCTGTAATTTGACTAGGAAATAATTTAATAACACATTAACACTTTTTATTTCCACGTGAGATTTCTTGTTGTCTTCTCTTCCTCTCTTTAGTGAGCATTGTTCTTTCATATTTAACTGTGAACTCTGTTCACTTGTTTCGAGGACCTTTTGGGGTTTGTTCGTTTTCCTACCTTGATTTTGTTCTCATTTTCTTTTTGCACCTTTGAAGGGTCTGTGACCCGAAGTATTGTGTCGTTAAATTATTTCCAAGTCAAATTTACAACCACCCAAGTGTTTGCTTGCTTTATTCCACAGTAAGTACTGTAGTTTACGGACTATAAGGCGATGCATTTTCCCCCCCAGGCTGCGGAAGCGTTCGTGTGCATATGGGTGCAGATGTATACTTGTGCGTGTAGTGTGTATATGAGAGAGAGAGAGAGAGAGAGAGAGAGAGAGAGAGAGAGAGAGAGAGAGAGAGAGAGAGAGAGAGAGAGAGAGAGAGAGAGAGAGAGAGAGAGAGAGAGAGAGAGAGAGAGAGAGAGAGAGAGAGAGAGAGAGAGAGAGAGAGAGAGAGAGAGAGAGAGAGTGAGTGAGTGAGTGTGTCGTGCATGTATAAGCTTTACTCATAATCTTATATCTGTGATATGTTACTGTTACTTCTCGCGTGCATTGTGTTTTATTGTCTGTTTTAATGTGACAGCAAACAAAATTTCCTTGTTCATTTGAATGGGGATAGTAAATTTTGATTGATTGATTGATTGATTGATTGATTGATTGATCCCTGCGCCTTGTAATGTGACTGATAATATGGTAAGGAAATAGAGTAACAGAATCTGAATTTTGAGTCAAAGTTTGGGGGGTGCGCCTTATAATCAGGTGCGCCTTGTAAAATACGGTAGCATGTAGATGAGAATAAACTACTCAAAACGATTGGCCGTTTAACCTAATTTACGTTACTACCAGTACTACCCATGTTGACCGTATAAGACGCACTCGTGAATACACGCCCTGAATCTTGGACCGTCTTTGAACGTGTTAATCTCCTGAAGTCTGGATCATCTTCGACGTGTTAATCTCCTGTTAATAGAGCATTTGCCACGCGCCGGTGACCTTGAATTTCACTGAGTTGAATTAGAGAGGTCAGCGCAACTCGGGCAGAACGAGCACGGGCAAATTAGTAGTCTAGTATAGTGAACGAACACTCGTGGCAAACGCCCTATTGGGGGCCATCTTTGACGGGTTAGTCTTCTGGCTCTGTTGTCATGAGTGCGTGTTTGACAGTCAACAGGAGTAGTTAGTATGTGAACTAGGCTAAACAGCCCAACCGTGTTGGGAGTTTAGTCTAATTTACATACTACTACCCGTGTTGACTAGACTGTCTAAGACGCACTCATGACTATAACGCCTGCATTGGGGGCCATTTTGATGTGTTAATTTACCCCCCTAAAGCTTTCCGGTTGGGTTGGGTTGGGTGATGTTTTGGGAGTTGTCAAAAAGCGCGAATAAGTCAATTTGCGCTACTTTTCCTGTAATGCAATGTGCGCGAACATGAAGTATACAAATTGCGCGATTATCCCACGTAGAGAGACAGAGACTGAACGCGCGCGCACACACACGCACGCACATGCACACGCACACGCACACGCACACGCACATACACATACACATACACACACACGCGCGCAGTCCATTCCTTGCCGTCGAAATTCTGAGGTTTTTTTTCTTTCTCCGTGAGCAAAACTCTTTCCTCAATGAATCGAAGCATGGCTATCCACATTTTGGACGCAAGTTGACTATCAGACATTCGCGGAAAAGGGTTCGCGCTTTTTGACTCAGACATTCGCGCAATTTGTACACAGACAGTATTCGCGCTTTTTTTTGTACGTTCGCTCAAACTGACGGTTTGCCGATGTTTCATCTTGTCCGGTCGGCTGGGCATTTAATTCTCTGTACTATCCACGTAGTGCTAGGAATGGCCACCGCAACGATAAAGGAGCGGTCAATATTAGACTGGACAGACTAATGGACCTACATTAGCAGGGGCTCGATGCATGAAAGGGGCCCGGAATGTTGTTGTTGTTGTTGAGTGGAGGTTTTGCGTCCTCATTCGGAAAGCCCGTAGGGACAAGTTCTGGTGCTGGGTGGGTCGATGTGGAGATGGCCGCATAGCGGGTTGATGGTCATGAGGGAGAGAGTCTGGGGAATCTTCTTCTTCTTCTTCTTCGATCGCTCAAGACAGTTTCCAGTCAATTATGAGCGCAGATGCGTCATGCTGCCGTCATGCGCCTAACTAAGAAATAGTCAGGCCCCCCGCATGTCCGACTTCGGCTGGAGGAAATCTTTTTGAAAGTGTTTCTTGAAAGAAAAAGAAAAAGGCAGGAGAATGGACCAGTTAGGTAGAAAGATAGCAGACGACAGCAAGCAAAGGGAAAAGGCAGAATTAAAGAGAGTGACAGATTAGAGGAAATTACAAGCACATAACTTCCAGAATATGGGGGAACTATTTATGCAAAAGCCCCCCCCCCCCCCCCCCCCGGTATCCCCACGGGTGGGGGTGGGGTGGGGGGGTGGGTATGTGGAGGACGCTGGGTGTTGTGGTGGTGTCTTTGGCGTTTGTCCAGTGAGGGGGCCGAATCGGAATGGTAGGTCAGGTACTAAAAAAGCATTATTCATAGACCAGACCTAACAAGAATCGGATGAGAGGTTATATATGTATGCATGCGTGGGGTTTTGCGTCCTAAATCTCAATCCGTGCGTAACACGACTGTATTATTATTACTAGCGCAACGCCTAGTACTGGCAATGCACCGTACTGGTAACGCCACGTACTGGTAACGCTGAGTACTGGTTTCGCTGGGTCCGCGAAATAATATTATTATGTTTGTCTCTCTCCCTCCTTTCATCTTCTTCACTCATCCCGTTCTACTACCCCCCGCACCTTACTGAGTACAGCAAATTTGAAGCGATTCGGTTAAGCAAAGGCGGAGTTATAAGGCCCCGTTTCCCGTTGGCGCTGCTCTGAGAGTGAAGCGCTCTCCCTAGTAACGGTAACGCCTAGTAACGGTAACGTCAAGTACTGGTAACGCTGAGTACAGCAAATTTGAAGCGATTCGGTTAAGAAACGGCGGAGTTATAAGGCCCCATTTCCCGTTGGCGCTGCTCTGAGAGTGACGCGCTCTCCCGATTCTCTTCAAAGCTGCTGCCAGGCTTTGCCCGGGCCATAGCAAGCCTGACAGCAAATTTGAAGCGATTCGGTTAAGAAACGGCGGAGTTATTTGTGAAAAGGTGAAGTGGCATATAGCGCACGCGTTTCTGAACCGATTTGTTTCCGGTTTGGCACACCGATAGGCACCGTCCCCGGTCATCTACCTGCCAAATGTGAAGGCAATCGGTCCAGAAATGCCGGAGATACGGGCGCCGAGAGTCCGGCGGATATGCGTTTCGCGCATTTGCCAAACCGCGCAAATGACACGGCCGCCTCGGTTGCCGTCGCCATCGCCCCGTTAGGGCTCACATCAAATTTGAAGCGATTCGGTAAAAAAAACGGCGGAGTTATAAGGCCCGTTTTGTGTTTCAGACAGACAGACAGACAGACAGACACACGGACACTTAGCTTTTTACTATATGATTACAAGCGACTGACTATGGGGCATATATCAGCAGGGGCCTATGATGCACGGTGTGGACCAAATGTTCAGGGAGGGACCAATAAAACCAATATTGGCTGGTACAGTGGAACCTCCCTTTGAAGACTTTGTTTGAAAAATCATCCATCAAAAAAAGCCTTAACCCTTTCACCGCCAGCCATCTTTGAGCCAAACATTTCCATTAAACTTACTTGGTTGCAAAAAATATTTTGTCTGCAATATTGAGGGATTTCTCTGTAACACATTTAGAATAGGGTCAATCCTCACTGACCAAATTTAGGAACACGATGTCATTGAACAACAGACCCTGGTTTCAAGGGGTTTTAATGACATGGGTGTTAAATCATTGTGGTGCAAAAATGCGACATTGGCGGTGAAAGGGTTAAAGGTGGACTCTGACGGATGAGTTTTTTTTTTAGCAAGAAACACGTCGAGATCACCATGAATACACCATTTACAGAGATCGCAACACTCACTTTGCTCTGGTTTTCTATAAATCAAACCGTCAAAACGGCGATTCCTCCTTGGCGGAGATGCTGGAGAGAGAAGCCATTTCGGTTGGGGTGGGTGGAGGCCAAACCCATTGTAGTTGAAGCTTTTTCTTTTTTGTAGTGCAGTTAAAAAAAAAAGAAGAAGCTATTTCCTTTGTTGTGAGCGAAAGTCATTTAGATAAACTGAATTAAACAATAAATAAATAAAAAGGCTTGTATTGCGAACATTTCTGGATTTTTTGGTGTCTAAAACCCAGGCCGCCATTGCAAAAGAGACGACACACGCCTTCTCTGTCAGACAGAAGACAGGTTTTAACCCTTTCACCGC
>JAGGCT020002153.1:50000-65000 GCA_017654935.2 Phymorhynchus buccinoides
AACAAGCCTAGTAGGAATTCATCAGATTCATCGAGACAGTAGAATTTGGCGTCAATCATTGCATGCCTCACAAATGTCAAAAAAGGATCGCACCAAAGACTGTACAGGGGAAGATAAACATCCGGTCTCTTTTCCCTATATGAGTAGTGAGGACAGAAACACTGGTTATGTCCCTTTGAAACGTGACACATTTTACACATCGATAGGCCAGTTGAATTCTCCGTTCAAAGTTCCAGTCCGAGTTTTTGGATAGCCTCCACTGTGAATAGTGTACACGTCCGCACTAACGATAACTCTCTCAGCCCGGTTCGCCGAGCTCTTAAGTAATCCATCTTACCCTTTTAGAATATCTTTGATCGCACTGAATCGAATCGTATGCAGTGTGTCTGGCCCTCTATAAGGGAGAATGTGTGTGTGTGCATGTCGCGCGCGTGCGTGTGTGTGTGTGTGAGAGAGAGAGAGAGAGAGAGAGAGAGAGAGAGAGAGGGGGGGGGGGTTGTCCGTCCGTGTCTTAACTTTATTTCTTGTCTTTCTTCCTTCTCTTGCATGCGTTGTTCTGAAAACTGTTTGTGCGCACACACCTCTCTCTCTCTCTCTCTCTCTCTCTCTCTCTCTCTCTCTCTCTCTCTCTCTCTCTCTCTCTCTCTCTCTCTCTCTCTCTTTCTCTCTCTCGTCTCTCTCTCTCTCTCTCTCTCTCTCTCTCTCGGCTCTCTCTCTCTCTCTCTCTCTCTCTCTCTCTCTCTCTCTCTTCTCTCTCTCTCTCTCTCCCCTCTCTCTCTCTCATCTCTCTCTCTCTCTCTCTCCTCTTCTCTCTCTCTCTCTCTCTCTCTCTCTCTCTCTCTCTCATCCTCTATCTCTCTCCTCCTCTCTCTCTCTCTCTCTCCTCTCTCTCTCGTTTCTCTCTTCCTGCTTCGAGCATCTTCCTCTTCCTCTCATCCTCCTCTCTTTTACTCAAGTTACTCAAGTTTCTAATCGAATTAAAGCGATGTAGCACGCAACCAAGCCGAGTTCTTTACTAGCTACGTCCCTTGGGCAGGCATCTTGTAAAACAGCCCAGTGATAGCACGTGCACTAGGAGGCCGAACATGAAATTCCGATTACTTTAAAGGTGCACCCTGACGGATGAGTGTTTTGGAAGAAACACGTCGAGATCACCATGAAAACACCCTTTAAGCTGGAATTCCATATGCGCTATTTTCGCTGGCTTAAATCGCCTGCTACTTACGACAGCGACGAAAAATGTTGCTTGCAATTCCATTGACGCTACAATCGCCTGCGATTTTCGATGGCGCTATTCAAACATTGCGCTACAAACCCCGATCGCGCCTTCGGAACTGCAAGCAACGTTTTTCACGAGTACCACATGTTTCTCCACGGTTTTGGAAGCCATGCTGGCTGAACAATCGCGTGATGATTTTGCTCCATCCACTTTCAGACTATTTTCGACGGCGACAAAAATATTTTTTTGCTTCACTAAGCGATAAAATAAAATCGCGAGCGATTTTCGACTGACTGGTCGCAATTATCGCGCTTATGGGTGTAGGCCTACAGAATGAGTGATTGTTGGTGGTGATAAATTTGAACCGCGGGCGATTATCGCTGTTGATTTTCGCCTTTAAAATGGAATTCTGGCTTTACCGTGATCGGAACACTCACTTTGCTCTGGTTTTCTATAAATCAAACCGTCAAAATGGCGATTCCTCCTTGGCGGAGATGCCAGAGAGAGTAGCCATTTTGGATGGGATGGGTGGAGGACTCTTATTGTGGTTGAAGCTTTTTCTTTTTTTGTAGTACAGTAAAAAAAAAAAAAAAAAAATGGAGCTATTTCCTTTGTTGTGAGCGAAACTCCTTTAGATAAACTGAATTTGTTTTAAAAATAATAAAAATATAAAGGCTTGTATTGCGAAAATTTCGTGCAAACGATTTGGCGGCCATTAGAAAAGAGACGGCAAATGCCTTCTCTTTGGGTGAAAGAATTTGACTTCCAGCACCTCCTCCAAGGAGGAATCACCGATTTGACGGTTCGATTTCTAGGAAACCAGAGCAACGTGAGTGTTGCAATCTCTGTAAAGGGTGTTTTCCTGGTGATCTCGACGTGTTTCTTACAAAAACTCATCCATCAGGGTGCCCCTTTAATAACGCCACTGAATCACCTCAAGTTGCCAGCTTCTCCCTATTTGTAATCTCACGCTCAGTGGGAAAAAAAAAAAACACCCCAGCAAACACCCTCTGCACTTACTTCTCTCGGATAATATGACCACGGTCACCTTTCTTAACGTTTTTACCCTGCCCCCCCCCCCTCCACCACCTACCCCTCTACCCAATTCCACTCCACCTCAATAGGTTTTTTTTCCTTCCCCTGCAACAATTTATATTATGATGATAAAGGGAAAAAAACCCTCGTCAGGAATAGGATGATCAACGTTTAATTCATATTATCGGCTGACATCTAGGGTTGCGTAGTTTTAAGCGTACAAAGCGTTCTGCAACGACGCTTAAGCGATAAGCGAGAAAAATCTATGCACACACACGCACACACACACACACACACACGCACGCACGCACGCACGCACGCACGCACGCACGCACACAGTACACACACACTCGCACGCACGCATGCACTCACGCACACACTGTCGTACATACACAGACACGGGGGGAGAGAGAGAGAGAGAGAGAGAGAGTGAGAGAGAGAGAGAGAGAGAGAGAGAGAGAGAGAGAGAGAGAGAATGAACGAACGAACGAACTAACAAATTTTTTATTTATTTATTTATTTATTAGAGAGAGAGAGAGAGGGAGAGAGAGAGAGAGAGGGAGAGAGAGAGAGAGATGAATTGAAACCACATGGCAGGAAAAGCAGGAACCAGGATTTCGGCTTTGTTATTTTTCCTGAAATCAGGAATTTACAATACTTAATTGAAGAATGATTACACTGGAATGAGGGGGGGGGGGGGGGGGGGACACTAGTTTTATTGTTTAAAAAATGAAAGCTAGCTCTGAATGCTCTTATTTTATTAGTAAAAATGTACACAAAAAAAACTTCAGCTGCGGAGGCTTCACCCCACCCCCACCCCCGACCCCTACAAACAGCTCTGCCAACATGACCCCACCGAGGCGGCCCGCTGGAACCTAGCTAGGCCTTCCTGCTTTTCATTTTATTCAGGTTTCACCCTTGGGGGGGGGGGGGGGGGAGAGAGAGAGAGAGAGAGAGAGAGAGAGAGCAATTGAACACACTTTTAATGTTTCAGGCCTCCGGCCTATAACATAGGAGGTGCGGTGCACACAAAAAACGAAATGATAATAAATGTATAATAATTCATATACTAATAGGATCAATCATAAATGTTGCTTATTACATCTGAGGCAAGAGTGCTTCTCTTTTCCTCAGTGCATAGTAGATGTACATAGCAACATCTCTAGTAATATATATGTTATCATTCGCAAGTAGTTGTTTAAGTTCGATAGAATCAACATTCGAAAACTGTCTGTGCTTCAATATGTATCTCTCTCTCTCTCTCTCTCTCTCTCTCTCTCTCTCTCTCTCTCTCTCTCTCTCTCTCTCTCTCTCTCTCTCTCTCTCTCTCTCTCTCTCTCTCTCTCTCTCTCTCTCTCTCTCTCTCTCTCTCTCCCCAAGAGAGAGAGAGAGAGAGAGAGAGAGAGAGAGAGAGAGAGAGAGACACAGACAGACAGAGAGACAGACAGAGAGACGGAGACATACAGAGACGGAGTGGTCAAACAGATGACACTATTGACAGCACCAGACAAGACAAAAAAGGAAGGAGAGTGAGTGCTTCGAGCTTGACCACTCATCAATCACCGACACTTATTGAACACACCGACGCACCCCCCACCCCCCCCACCCCCCCCCCATCCCCCCACCCCACACCCCCACACCCCCTCACCCCTAGTACAAAAAGCAATAGTGGTACTGGACCTAGCAGATTGAATTAATCAACGACAGTGATGGATGACGTACCTTGTCTGTCTCCCCTTGAGTAATTCTTCTTCTTCTTCTTCTTCTTCTTCTTCTTCTTCTTCTTCTTCTTCTTCTTCGATCGCTCAGACAGTTTCCTGTCAATTATGAACGCAGATGCGTCATGCTGCCGTTATGCGCCTAACTAAGAAAGAGTTAGGCAAAATGATGAGTAATGCCTGTTCATTGTTCAGAGTTTGAAACTCACAATTTGAAATGTTGAGCTCTCTGTTTTTAGTTACTCCACATAGTGATGATAAATTGTTACCTGAAGATGTTGTGATAAAAATTTTCAATGACTTCCACGGCATAGTTGTGTGTAAATGTGTTTGTTTGTCTTCTGTATGTATGTATTTGATTTTTTGCCTATTATTTGTTTTTTCTTCCTTGTGAAATAATGTGCGGGAAAAAAGAAGGAAAAAAGTTCAATAAAAAATAAAAATAAATAAAAAAGAGAGTTAGACCCCAGCAAGTCCGACTTCGGCCGGAGGAGGACATGTTTTGTTTTTTTTATAGACTAGCGCAACGCCTAGTACTGGCAATGCACCGTACTGGTAACGCCTGGTAACGGTAACGCCAAGTACTGGTAACGCTGAGTACAGCAAATTTGAAGCGATTCGGTTAAGAAACGGCGGAGTTATGAGGCCCCGTTTCACGTTGGCGCTGCTCCGAGAGTGACGCGCTCTCCCGATTATCTTTGAATTTGCTGGCAGGCTTTGCCCGGGCCATAGCAAGCCTGATAGCAAATTTGAGGCGATTCGGTTAAGAAACGGCGGAGTTATTCGTGAAAAAGTGAAGCGGCGTCTAGCGCGCGCGTTTCTGAACAGATTCGCTTTCGGTTTGGCACACTAATAGTGACCTTGCCCGGTCATCTATCCGCCAAATTCGAAGGCAATCGGCCCAGAAACGCCGGAGATACGGGCGCCGAGAGGCCGGCGGATACGCGTTTCGCGCATTTGCGAAACCGCGCAAATGATACGGCCGCCTCGGTTGCCGTTGCCATCGCCCCGTGAGGGCTCACAGCAAATTTGAAGCGATTCGGTCGAAAAACGGCGGAGTTATAAGGCCCGTTTCGTGTTTCAGACAGACACACACACACACACAGACACACACACACACACACGGACAGTTGGCTTTTTACTATATGATGTCTCTCTCTCCTTGACTACCGTAATGCTTCTTCTTCTTCGATCGTTCAGACAGTTTCCTGTCAATTATGAGCGCAGATGCGTCATGCTGCCGTTATGCGCCTTACTAAGAAATAGTTAGGCCCCAGCAAGTCCGACTTCGGCCGGATACTCTTTCACTTTTACACTGATTTCAGTGTTTGTAATTTGACCAGAAACTGAACTTCATTTTTGTTTGTGGCTCAAGCCACAAACCTATAACTCACTTTGTCGGACGGTCTGTCTGTCTGTCTGTCGGTCGGTCGGTCCAAAATTGTCGCACATTTTGACACAATTGTCGCACTTCAAATCGAGGCTACACTTCAAATTGAGGCCGCTCTTTAAAATGATGTATTTTAAAAGCGTACAAAATAATAAACATACGTAATACAGACACTACAACAGACACGACGAGTATGCGGTGCTGCTTTCGATGAGTATAAGTAGGATACATAGTTTTAAATGTTTTCCAAAAGATATAAAAAGTTACGAAATGGTGCAGAGATAGCATTCTGGTTTACAGATTAAAATTATTGAAAAGCCAGGGGAGGTGACTCATGATTGGAGTGGTAAAAATAGACCGCGTGCCACAAACTATTGCGATTTCGCGCTTGTTTTTTTATAATCTATCCAAAAACAAAATGATTACAAGCGATTTGGGGTGCTTTGGACTTCGTTGTTCTCTCTTGGAAGTTTACGAAGGCAGTGTTTGTAATAATTTCACAAGGTTTATTAGACAAAAAACCCCAACCTCAGTCTCTCATTTTAACTGTCTGTTTAGTTATATATATCTCTCTCTCTCTTTCTTAAGTTGCCCTACTGAATCGTCCGACGGGGCTCTGCCCCTGTACGCTGCCGGGGCCATGGGTCCCTGGACCCCTACCTTTCAGGTTTTTTTTTCATTTTGTGGAGTTGCAGCCATGCCAGAGCCAGACATGTCTCCCTCGTTTGGGGGGTCATTAGTCTTCCACCGAAAAAAAATAGTAGCAGATGTACCACACGGTTTTCCAGAACTAAAAAACAAATCATCATTTATCAGGGCTCCCAGGGACTACAGTGATTTAACTTCTATGTCACTAAAAGGCATCAAATTGGGGTCTATTATCCAAAGACTCTATTGTCTTAGTTTTGGGAAGTAAGGGTAGACCTTATTTTATATCTGTCACAGAAGAATCCCCAATACTGCAGATGGATTTTGTTCTCTACCCAGGTAAATTTAATGGACATTTTGGGCTGAAATATGGCTGGCGGTGAAAGGGTTAAAATTATAAAAGAATGTACAGGGGGTCCCAGGGATGCACTAAAAAACATTCTTTTTAGCGTTCGCAATGCCACTGGGACCATCTATCTATCCCGCCTCTAGGACCCTCTGTACTGTAAGTGAAGGAGTCGCTACCCTTCGTTTTGCGGGACGATCCGGATCTCTGTATATGGTAGAGCTCTCCTTTTACTGTTGCTCCACCACACACACACACCTACTGCAGGATAATCTCATCCAATGGTAAAAGAGCCGTTTGTGTACATAATAATAACCAGAGTTATGTTCTGCCCCCCCCCCCCCCCCCCAATACACACACCACTTTCCACCCTTACAGAACGCATAAAATACATAGCCCAAAATTTGAAGCGATTCTGTTCAGTAGTTCACGAGATACAGCTGAACTTTTATACAAACTTCCTTGCACCATGGTACACCACCACACACAATTTGAAGCGATTCTGTTCACTAGTTCATGAAATAAAGCTGGGGGGAAATTACATAGCCCAAAGAAGGAAATTTCGGTTTTCAAGGTCAAACTTCAAGGTCAAGGTCAGCACGGTGTTGAAAGGAAGCTTCCTTTTCAAGCTGTCTACCCCTCTGCCAATTTTAATCAAAATCCAAACAGTAGTTTTTAAGATAATCGATACACAGACAGACACACAGACACACAAACTGATCGCAATACCTCGGCCTCTGGCCGGGTAATAATACATAGTGTTTATATAGCGCCTTTCTTTAGAATGAAACTCAAGGCGCTCGCATTCACTGATTCACACGCACTTGGGCTAGCATACACATTCATTCGATCATCATCTAATTAATGTGAAAAGTTACAGAGAGAAAGCTCTTTGAAAACAAGTGAGGTTTCATTTGGGTTTTGAAAGCGGGAAGTGCTGAATTGTGACGGAGGTGAACAGGCAAGGAGTTCCAAGACAGTGGGGGCGCAAAAACTAAAACTGCGTTGTCCGAAAGACAACATGACTTGGTAAGACTAGTACTAGAGCAATGCTTCATGGTGGCCGGACCAAGCACACTGGAGTAATGGCTGACAATGACGGACGACCCGCGTTGCACTGTACGGCGTAGGAGCTCATTGACCAGAGACTGAGAGGGTCTGGTAGGGAACAACAACGACAGCACACCACAGTGTTGGCTGGCACCTCGCATCTGTCTGACTGTCTGGCTTGCTGTCAGTCTGTCTGGCTTGCTGTCTGTCTGTCTGTCTGTTTCAGACCTGTTTACTCTACTCTTTTCGAGTAGTATTCTACTCAATTTGGACCTCTACTACTCTTCAAAATTGAAAGAAGAAAAGAGAGCTCTAATTACTCATATTCAGTGAACATTGTTTGATGGTTTCATGAATAAAGCTACTCATTTCACACCAAAAGTACTCATTTCAGCTAACCAGACTACTCAAGACATGCGACTTTGTGTAGAGGGGCAAACAGGTCTGCTGTTGTGTCTGGCTGTCTGTCTGACTGGCTGGCTGTCTGTCTGTCTGGGTGGCTGACTGTTTTGTCTGTCCGACTATGCTAATACAAGTGGATGAATCTGTCTGGGTTTTGTGTGGCTTTATTCATACCATGCTTAAAGGGGGGTGTCTTTTGTTGATTTTAAAAAAAGGTTAAAACTAGACAAAAACAGCGGTGCTGTAAGCGAAAACCTGACTGCCGTTGTATAAGAGCTCCGAATATGCATCCAACTTGCTTTAACCCTTTCACCGCCAATGTCGCATTTATGCACCACAATGGTTCAACACCCATGTCACTAAAAAGGCAACAAATCAGGGTCTGTTATCCAAAGACCCTATTTTCTTAATTTTGGGAGGTAAGGATTGGCCTAATGTTATATTATATGTCACAGAGGAATTTGCACTATTGCAGGGTTTTTTTTCTCTCTACCCAGTTAAGTTATATTTGGGCTGAAAAATGGCTGGCGGCGAAAGGGTTAAATTGATTAACAGTGCTCAGCTTTGTGTGTGTGTGGGGGGGGGGGGGGGGTGGGGGGGGGGGGGGGGGGGGGGGGGGGGGGGGGGGGGGGGGGGGGGGGGGGGGGGGGGGGGGGGGGGGGGGGGGGGATGCCCCATTTCCTTTGTTTTGAAAATTGTCAGGTTTAACCCTTGACAATCTCAGCATTTAAAGACCCCGCACGTCACGTGTCAAATTCACGGTTTTCACGTGCATTCCCTCTTATAGCTAGTAAGGAATCTTAAGAAATGCTCCTAGCATAAGAGGGAATGTGACACGTGACGTGCAGGGTCTTTAAGAGATTTCCACAGCTTGGGATCTAAGTTCACCTTGAACATTTTGATTTATTCCACGGTTTTGGACCGGTAGAAAATCATGAAAATTTGCGACGTAAATATTCTTCTGATAATGGTCCACCCTCACAATAATACCATTTGCATTTTCCTGATGTCTCCAGAATCTCCACATTG
This sequence comes from Phymorhynchus buccinoides, assembly GCA_017654935.2. Lineage (NCBI taxonomy): Eukaryota > Metazoa > Mollusca > Gastropoda > Neogastropoda > Raphitomidae > Phymorhynchus > Phymorhynchus buccinoides. Next base: position 58,838 of record JAGGCT020002153.1, read on the forward strand.
CAAAATATATGGAGTGCCCCTCGTACATAACATAGATACTCGTACTGTGCTCCCTCGGTCTGGAATAGCTTACCACACAGTGTTCGCCACTCTTCGTCTGTTCAGTCTTTCAAAACTTCTCTGAAAACTCATCTTTTTGAAACCTCATACTCTCACCTCTAATCCACGTAGTCCTTGGTGATATTACCCTGCAGTATGTATGTGTGTGTGTGTGTGTGTGTGTGTGTGTGTGTGTGTGTGCGCGTGCGTGTGTGTGTGTGGGGGGGGGGGGGAGGGAGGGGGGAGGGGGAGGAAGGGGGGAGGGAGGGCGAGAGAGATTAATACATGCATTTTGTATGAACAGTCTCACTTATTTTTAATGTTTATATTCATTGATACTTGTCTTCATGTTGATTATTCTTGGCTTGTCTTTAATGTGTATCTTTATCTGTATGTTAGTGTTTAGGCCTTTGTTCAGCGCTTTGAGCACCCTGCAAAGGGAGTTAAGCGCTCTATAAATAACCAGTATTATTATTATTATTATACATATGTATGTATGCATGCATAGATTCCACTCATCCTTGGATACCAGCCTTCATCGCCAACCATTAAGGACCAGACACACTGCATACGATTCGATTCAGTGCGGGTCCGATTTTGACATTTTGTGAGGCGTGACTAACGTAAAACTCTGCTGTCTAAATGAATCTGATGTGTGGCATTCCGCTATGACGTCCTCCGGTCTGGAACAGACACATATGGGACATTAGTACGATGGCTTGGAGTCAGTCCATTGACGTATTTTTTGATTTATTCCAAAAAAACTAATAACGTGTATCAAACAATGACTGCAGAAATATAAAAAGGGGGTTTTGCTTTTTATATTTCAGCAGTCTTTTAAAAAAATCTTTATACAAGTTATTAGTTTTTGTAATAAGTTCAATATGTCAATGGACTATTTAAAGATAGTCCGTTTTGACTCCTGTAGATATAAAGATGGTGGGAACGATCCTGGAGGCAATGCAACACCAGGAAAGTCCCGATTTTTTTTTCTTAGCAATACAGATGCCTGTAATACAATAAATGAATCCAATGAAATCCTACGAGTTAGTTATGTTTGCTGTAGTTTGTAGTCTTCCCGTACTACACGAATCTGATCAAATATCTTCTTTATTTTTGTTTTTTGTTTTTTGTTTTGGTATCGGACTTTTTATTTGATTCGGGTATTGAGTTCTACATGAGTATTACTAGTGAACGAAAAACAAAAAAGAGTAGAGTTATATTTTTAGACGGAAGTATTTGAATTTCACGTCGAATCATGCATGACTCACAGATACCGTCACTATCGTTTCGTATTGGTGCAACTTTTTCCTGGTATACAAGGATTTTCTGTTTTTGAATTTTACCAGAAAAGGAATTTCCTTGTCAAACAAGATCTTTGTGTGTCTACTGATGAAAATCCGTTTCACGTCCTCCGGTCTGAAGCAGACACATATGGGACATTAGTAGATATTATAAAGATGGTGGGAACGATCCTGGAGGCAATGCCCGGAGGCAGTGCAACTCCAGGAAAGTCCCGAATTTGTAACGATACAATGTCTGTCTACTGTATTTTTCAAACCCTGTTATAAGCATTTGTATAAATTGTGCAAAACGCTAACTAAAATACCTCCGTAAATCAATTTTTGCTTCAGCTGCAGGGGGACATTACCCCTAGACACCGGCCTTTCAGTTATTTTTTTATTTTTTATTTTGAGTAGTTGCACCCATGTTTTGAGGTGGGGGTGGGCGCCAGGATAGTCACCAATCCAATGGCTATTACCATTAATGTCATCAGCACTTTTGAAAACGTGAGGGTGGACATTATTTTAATCTCTCTCTACCAAAATGCTTGATTTTCGGGGTGCCCACGCTCGAATCTAAAAGGTCAGCGAGATTCCACGAACGGTTTTGGAGATATGAAGCCAAAAGTAAACGTACGGGTGCAATGGGAGGCTTAGTGGGATTTTTTTTCACGCTAGGTGTCGTGACACTCGCTAGGGGCTAATCCCCTCTATATTCTTAGTTGGGGATAAAGAGAGAGCGAGAGATAGAGAGGAGACCAACCCTCTCTCTCTCTCTCTCTCTCTCTCTCTCTCCTCTCTCTCTCTCTCTCTCTCTCTCTCTCTCTCTCTCTCTCTCTCTCTCTCTCTCTCTCTCTCTCTCTCACTACGCCCAACTAAGAATATAGCGTGATAAGCCCCTAGCGAGTGTCACGACACCTGGCGTGACAAAAATCCCACTAAGTCTCCCATTGCACCCACGGGGTTACGGGGAAGGGTTACGTACTTGTTCACGACTTGCTAAAAACAAGCCACGGTTGAAAGAAGGCACGTCCTGTGTTAGGCTCGGTGTGCATCTTGTGTCCTGGCTTAATACAAAGCATCTGTTTTGTTTCATTCTGTGTTTTTCTCACACCCGCTGCCATGTCATTCACACCGACTGGCTGTGCGTTGTGTACGCATTTGGTCCGCTGTCGCCCATGTTGTTTGGGTCTTGGGGAAGGGAGACCAAAAGAAGCAGACCTGCTTGTGTGTACAAACCTGTCAGAAAGTCACAAGCAACAAGGCGTGTTGCTACCTTTTCACACGATTGTCAAACATGCTGGGTCCTCGGTAGAACACAGATGGACACCGAGCATTAGTATGTACAGCAAAGAGATTCTAAAAGGGTAAGATGGATTACTTAAGAGCTCGGCGAACCGGGCTGATAGTTATCGTTAGTGCGGACGTGTACACTTTTCACAGTGGAGGCTATCCAAAAACTCAGACTGGAATTTGAACGGAGAATTCAACTGGCCTATCGATGTGTAAATGTGTCCTGTTTAAAAGGGACATAACCAGTGTTTCTGTCCTCACTACTCATATAGGGAAAAGAGACCGGATGCTTATCTAAATTAGAGGTGGGGAGAAAAACCGGTTTGAACCGAAAAACCGGTGCTAAGATTTCGCGGTTCGAAAAACCGGTTCGAGTTGCTGTGAACCGGGTTCTTTAACTGCAAACTGAAAGTAAGTTTTTCTTAGAATAACGCATTCTTTAAAAAAACAAAACACTGATTCTCAGCGCAGATTGGGTGTTTGTAAACCATGAGTAGCTGTTTCTAGTTTGTGGTGTTGTATGGCTTTGACTTTGACTTTGAGTGTTGAGTTGAGTGTGTGTGTGTCATAAGTCATAAGTTTCTTTATTGTGTGTGTGTGTGCTCGTGCGTGCGTGTGTGTGAATATTCTGACAAATAAATATGTGTTTGCATAGGTAAAGCTAGTGATGCGGGTACTGGTTAAAAAAATCCCGGTTTGATAAAACCGGTTCGAGGAGGGAAAACCGGTTATAAATAACCGGTTCATATTTTTTAACCGGTTCTCAACTCTACTTATCTTCCCCTTTAGAATATCTTTGTGTACAGTAGCTTGAAAAAAAAGAAAGATTCTCGGGTTTTGTGGGGTTTTTTTTTGGGGGGGGGTACCACAACGTGCGAAGTAAGGTAGAAACGATGATCCAAACAGAGATCTGATGTGGTATGGCATCATGTCAGTTATTGTTTAGTCCACGATGATAGACGGTTTTTACGCTGTACGGCTTAGCAGAACACGAAGCACGCGCGCGCGCACGCACGCACGCACGCACGCACACACATCGGTCTCAGCATCAGCATCAACATGAACGCAGCAACTATCACCCGGACAAAGGAAACTCAGCCAACAATTCAACCAATCCCCAAACCACACAGACAGGCACACACACACACACACACACACACACACACACACGTACGCGCGCGTGCACATGCGCACGCACGCACACACGCACGCACACGCACACACACACACACACACACACACACACACACACACACACACACACACACACACACACACACACATACAGGCAGAGAAAGAGAGAGAGAGAGAGAGAGTTTCAAATTTATTTCCAAAAAGCCCCATGGGGATACATGGAAGAGGGAAAAAAAAGAACGCAAAAAACCAACAAAAAACAAACAAAACCGAGATGCTAGTCACAGAGAGAGAGAGAGAGGAGAGAGAGAGAGAGAGAGAGAGAGTGAGAGAGAGATGCATGCAACAAAACCTAGTTTATGCACGGAAACGGGGTGAACGGAGGCTTCTTGCAACAATGGATTTATCTTCTAGTGGCTTCTATCCGTCTATAAACTATGTTCTCGTGAGGTGATCAATACGGATATATGACACACATGCGCACGTGCAGGCACGCAAACACGCACATGCTTATGCATGCGCACACGTTTACGTTAACAGATACACGCACGCACGCACATGCGCGCGCGTGCGCACACACACGCACGCACGCACGCACACATGCACACACGCACAGAGGCGCGCACGCACACACACGCACGCACACGCACACGCACTCACACTTACTCCTTGGTGGAGGGGTGGAATAACAAAGTTAGAGACAGCCAGAAAAGTGAAGAACCACATGCTTTTTTCTTAAAACTTTGCCAAAAAGAAAAAAAAATCTGCTGATGTCATTGTGTTCATATTATTGACTCGTGTAACTCCACAGTAATGTAAAAACCTGCAGTCACCCCCCCCCCCCCCCCCCCCACCCTCTCTTTTTGTTGTTGACACATCACCCTTCTTCTTTTTTCTTTTTTTTAGTCCCCGAGCCGAAGTTTCGCGGAGCTATTGTTTTCGTCTGGTCCGTCCGTCCGTCCGGTGTCCGTCCGTCCGTCCGGCGTGCCTCCGTCCGTCCGGCTATTCGTCCGTTTTTCCCAAAAACTATTCAGTCTATCATCAAATTTGGTATACTAGTTTGCCAAGATGGAAGCTATCCACTGATGTATTTAGTTTTACATTAAGGTCAAGGTCGCGCCAGTTACGGGGGTCCAACCCCGAAACACATAATCGCTAATATCTCGCGAAGTTTTGCATGTATTTTAATGCAGGTTTTTTTCCACAGCATTTCTTGATGAATAACACAATTGTCATTATTTTTTTTATGTGCGCGCGTGTGCGCATGATCGCGCGCGTTCAAATCACGGGTCCGAACCCCAAGGCTATATATCAAAAACTATTCAGTCTATTATCGTCAAATTTGGTATACTTGTTGCACAAGATGCAAGCTATCCACTGATGTATTTAGTTTTACATTGTCAAATTTACGCCATTCCGATTTCGGAGTAGCTCGGCGATGCTGCGAGGGGACTTTGCAGCCGCTCGGCGTTGCACCTGTTAAAAACTGTTTTTATTAATAGTTTTAACCCTTTCACCGCCAAAGTGGAAAGGCATCAAAGTGGGGTCTAGTATTATCCAAAGACCCTATTGTCTTAAGTTTTAGGAAGTAAGGGTAGACCTTATTTTGTATATCGATGGCTTGGAGTCAAAACGGACTATCTTTAGATAGTCCATTGACGTATTATTGGATTTATTACAAAAATTAATAACTTGTATCAAACAATGATTGCAGAAATGTAAAAAGAGTTTTTTGCTTATTATATTTCAGCAGTCTTTTTTTTATACAAGTTATTAGTTTTCGTAATAAGTTCAATAATATGTCAATGGACTATCTAAAGATAGTCCGTTTTGACCCCAAGCCATCGATATGATGTCACAGAAGAATCCCCAATACTGCAGATGGATATTGTTCTCTACCCAAGTAAATTTAGTGGAAATGTTTGGCTTAAATATGGCTGACGGTGACAGGGTTAAAGCTCAACCCAAAATATTCTGTGCCCCCCCCCCCCCCCCCCCCCGGAAAAAAAAAACAAGAAAAAAAATGGATTAACCATAAATAATAAATTACAAAAGTTTTAAGGATTTTTGTGGATTGCAATTTTTTTTTTCAATTTTCGAGTCAGCTGTGCATTTATATATAAGAGACAATAGAGGGGGGTGGGGGCGGGGGCGAGGATGGGTGTGGAGGGGGTGGGTGTAGTGCTGGTGACGGGGCTCTCCTGCCGACTACATTCTGTCAGACGTGGTGGGGGGTCTGGCAGGTTTTAGATGTGTGAAGTCGGAATTCCTTGCCATCCTTGTCGGAAAGGGGGACATGATTGACATTTGTTTGTTTTTCCTGCCGACTCTCTCTCTCTCTCTCTCTCTCTCTCTCTCTCTCTCTCTCTCTCTCTCTCTCTCTCTCTCTCTCTCTCTCTCTCTCTCTCTCTCTC
>JAGGCT020002154.1:0-25000 GCA_017654935.2 Phymorhynchus buccinoides
TTGCTGTTTAGAAAAATACAAGAACTGAAATTCCACAATGACACGGCAGGGGAATTACAAACGCTGTCCATAATAAAGACAGCCAACCACTCACTCTCTCTCTCTCTCACGCACGCACACACACACGCATACACACACACTACAAAAGTTAAACAAGCAGTCAATTCAAGTACAAATGTACATTCTCTACAACAATACATATAGCTGCCAACCCTCTGCAGACAGATTTGAAGTCTAAAACCAAGCTTAAGTATGATAATAATATCATGAATTATTAGATGGGGGGTGGGAGAAGAAAAGGGATGGGAGTGATGGGCATGACAGACAGACAAGAGGAAAAACTTCACAAAGAGACACAATGTTACCCCCTCCCCCTCCTCCCAAATAAAAGCCCCAACTATCTCAATGCAACACATTTGGGGAGAAACCTTCCCTACAAATCAAAACAAGTCAAACAAATTCCTGAAATGGGCATCATGTACATGTTCGCTACATTCTATTCCAAAACTTAAGAACTTGCTTCAAAAAGTGTTGTTTTTTATTTTTAAAAAAGTCATTACTGAAGAATCTGTGTGTGTGTGCGTGTGCGTGTGCGTGTGCGTGTGCGTGTTACCGTTATGGTGAAGGTGTTATCAAGGAAATGTAACTTGGTGTATACTTTTCCAAAGAAGATCAGATAGGCTGGCAGCCAAAAAATTAAACATATTATTTCGGTCACGACTGCACATGCTAGAGATAGAGAAAAAAATCCATCCATTTATACCAGCAGTGTATTAAGCCTCTTCCTCTTTATTAAATAACCATAACCATTACTACAAGCCCTGTCACAGTCACACACACACACACACAGTACACACACATGCATGCACACATTCAGTTTGACATGTGCACGCACACACACCCACACACTCTCAGCGACTCACACAGCATTCTGTGCTGTTGCATAGAATGAATGGGGATGAGAGGTGCAGAGGCAAAACAATTGCTCCCTGAGGTCTTACATGTGGTGATCATGTCAATGCAATCTTAAAGTTGGAAGATTATACTTATAGTGGTTGTTTGTTGATCTTTGCTGTTTTACTGATATCTTTCTCTTCAATTTTCTTGTTACTTAGTCTTTTTTCTTTCTGCGATTTTGTTTTTGACTGTTTGTTATTTTCTTGTTTGCTTCACATTATATGAGGGGATTCAATTTGCTTTACAGACTTCTGCCTTCCTAGCACTCTCTTCTCCTCTAAACTTTGTTAAAAATTGAGAAAACAATAACAAACAAACAAAAACGGAAACACAAGTCACGTGTGAACAGAATTGCATAAAAAATTCACTTGATTTTATAATGATTAAATGAAAAAGGAATTCATCTCTGAACTTCATTCAGAAATTATTGATATTAAGTTATAACTGAATCTCACCCCGAATAACTTATTCCAAGTCAATGGCTCGCCCTTCTCGATATGCAACAATAAACCTATATAATCAGTTGTTTTCTATATGATTCTTAGTTTAACCATGTAAATATTAGCACGTGCCATCCTTATACAGCACAGTTCTATTTGGAATTTGATTATCCTCATTCAAAACTGCAGGAAAGGGAAACAAGTGCATGAACAGTGGAAGGACTTTGAGGGGGAACATTTTAAGATTTTATGGAAATGAGGAGGGGGTGTCAAATAGGAGAGGGAGATGCTGGTATAAAAAAAAAAAGTTACAACTTTTAACTATATTAGTAGTTTTAGTGCATGCTAGTATACGTTTTTTGCTTGTTTGTTGTTGGGGGTTTTTCCCCCTGTACAGCCAGCATTACACAAACTAAAACATTCTTACAGACCTGTTTACCCTAATAATGAAAAACCTGGAATTTGCCACACAAAAACCCGGAATTTGAGAAAAAAACCACCAGAATTCACATCGGTACACGACTCGCGATAAAATACCGATTCAACTCGGCGCCATCGCGATCAATTTTCACTTCATTTTCTATTGAAAAGTTCTAAATTCTCACATCATCTTATTTTCCAGTGATAATATAATCTAAATAGACTCATTTCAAGCCTTAATTACAATCTCTACCATTAAAAAACTGCCCGGAAAGCTCTTCGAATCGACAGTAAAAGCCTGGCCGCCATTTGCATTCAGTTTCGGTCAACCCTTGCGTCTTTCCATACGAATGGAAACAAATAATAGACGTTTTTTCGAAATCCCGGAATTTTCAGCGTTCACCCGGAATTTACTATTTTACCCAGAATTTTAGCACATTTCCGGAATAATTCCGGCAAAACCGGAAGGGTAAACAGGTCTGTTCTTATTCTTCCTTGAGGGTCTTTCAAAACACATGAATAATGACATAGCTCTAGATATCAACTGAATTCGTCGCACCATTCAATCTCAATTCATTCAAGTTGTTGTCTGGCTGCCAGAACAACTTATTCTGCACTATTCCTTGACCTCGAAGAAAAGTGTTGCACTAAGGACTACACATTGATTCGATCAAACAAAGTTTGAGCTTTGCGCAAACATTTCTGATTTGCAAGGTGCAAAGAATGAACACAGCAAAACCATGAAATTCGTTGAACAGAGAATCTAAATTCTATTAAGTATTTTGTGTATCAACCAATTCATTGGAAGCAAATTGAAAGAAAAGAAAGAATGGGGAGGGGGATACAGAACAAGATGAAATACATTCAATATCCTAAAATTAAAACATTTCAGCTTCAAAAGGTTTTGTGTTGTGCCTGTCCCACCTCCCCTCAACTCTTGGCTAGCTGGCTAGAACTTTTAAATAACTATCACCCACCTCCCCTCAACCCTTGGCTAGCTGGCTAGAACTTTTAAATAACTATCACCCACCTCCCCTCAACCCTTGGCTAGCTGGCTAGAACTTTTAAATAACTATCACCCACCTCCCCCTCAACCCTTGGCTAGCTGGCTAGAACTTTTAAATAACTATCACCCACCTCCCCTCAACCCTTGGCTAGCTGGCTAGAACTTTTAAATAACTATCACCCACCTCCCCTCAACCCTTGGCTAGCTGGCTAGAACTTTTAAATAACTATCACCCACCTCCCCCTCAACCCTTGGCTAGCTGGCTAGAACTTTTAAATAACTATCACCCACCTCCCCTCAACCCTTGGCTAGCTGGCTAGAACTTTTAAATAACTATCACCCACCTCCCCCTCAACCCTTGGCTAGCTGGCTAGAACTTTTAAATAACTATCACCCACCTCCCCTCAACCCTTGGCTAGCTGGCTAGAACTTTTAAATAACTATCACCCACCTCCCCTCAACCCTTGGCTCGCTGGCTAGAACTTTTAAATAACTATCAGTATCACCCACCTCCCCTCAACCCTTGGCTAGCTGGCTAGAACTTTTAAATAACTATCAGTATCACCCACCTCCCCTCAACCCTTGGCTAGCTGGCTAGAACTTTTAAATAACTATCACTGTCTTTTGTGTGTGTGTCTTTTTTTTCCCATCTAACTGAAATTCTTTGTTTAAAAAGGTAAATATATTGGGCACATCAAATTATTCTGAAGACAAAAGACACCATTACAGACATAGAAATCTGATATCTTACTTAGCTTTTGATTTCAATCAATAGGCCTACTTATCTCCCTTAAGTTTAAACTAAAAATAGAGGACCAAAATAAAACTTTCTGCTCCAACAAAAGCTCACATCAGTACGCAGCACGTGAGAGTCCATGAGGCTGTCCATTGGACTTAACCTGGTTGTTGTCAAAATACACAGGCCTGAGCATTTGGCAAAAAATAAAATGAACAAATATTTCTTACAAAATACTGGAAATTGTTTTACAGTAAGCTGGAACCGCTTTTCCAAAACAAAGAGTTTCTTTGCAACTTAGAACTTTTGATACGATGAAAAACACAATGGGCATGATTTTTCAACAGCAATGTGAGTCTTTAACTGGTTACAACGCCATTCTTCTTCTTCTTCTTCTTTTTCGTTCGCTCAGTTTCCTGTCATAAGAGCGTAGATGCATCATGCTGCCGTTATGCGCCTCACTAAGAAATAGTTAGGCCCAGCATGTCCGACTTCGGCTGAAGAAATCTTTGTAAGAATTTACAGAAAAAAAAGGCAGGAGAATGGACCAGTGAGATAGAAAGACAGCAGATAACAGTAAACAAAGGGAAAAGGCAGAGTCAAAGAGAATGACAGAATTAGAGGAGGTTACAAGCACAGAACTTCCAGAAGGTGGGGGAACTATTTGTACAAGAGACCCCCCGGTATCCCCACGGGGGAAGACCGCCGCTCAAAATCTTTCTATCATTTGTGAGATTCTTCTCTCTCAAACACACACACACACAGTCACACACACACCATAGCACATAATTACACACACACACAGTCACACACACACACCCCATAGCACATAATTACACACACACACAGTACCAATGAAAATATTGAAAGAAATACAAATTTTCAGAACTTGTCTGTCATGTATAGAAATGTACATAAAAATGATTCATGAACACAAAAATCTTTGATGCTTAACTTTGGATTCTTCAGCAATACTTAAAACCTTCTCCAGAAGAACACACATAAACACACGCACACATGTGTGCATGCTCACACACACGCTCACACACACTAAGAAAACAACTGCGGTTTCTGCAATAATGGAAATGCAGATTACCAGCATGTAAACAATGACAATGTGTGTGTTCTTGAATCACAGGCAGAAACAAGTGAACAAAACATCTGCTGCAAGCACTCATCATACCCTGCAAAAAAAGCTCAAAACGTCTTTTCATATTTGAAGTGCAACTTACAGAAATCGGAAGATTAGAGTGGGGTCGTGATAGGGAAAGGGAGGTGTCATGGAGAGGGGACGGGGGTGGGGTGTAATACTCAACTTTCAGCTAACACAGCTAGCATTCCCCTTCCAACAAAAAAGCAGTAGTAAAGGGAATGCTTTGAAGCACAATCGTTCATGCTTACTGTACATGGGTTTCACAAGGTAGGACTTACCGGCTGGCACTGCCAGTCAAATCTGGAGGGTTTAAGGCCTGGGATTCTTCTTCTTCGATTGCTCAGACAGTTTCCTGTCAATTATGAGCGCAGATGTGTCATGCTGCCGTTATGCGCCTAAGAAATAGGTTGGTTAGGCCCAGCAAGTCCGACTTCGGCTGGAGAAAATGTTTTTGAAAGTGTTTTGTGAAAAAAGGCAGGAGAATGGACCAGTAAGGCAGAAAGATGGTAGATGACAGTAAGCAAAGGGAAAAGGCAGAGTCAAAGAGAGTGACAAATTGGAGGAAGTTACAAGCACAGAACTTCCAGAAGGTGGGGGAACTATTTATACCCCCCCCCCACCCCCACGGGGGGGAAAGCCTAGGATGAGAAAGGAAGAAGCTGTGGGGGAGATATTCTGCTTTGGCACACATCATCATTCATCAATGTCGTCTTCACCATGGCATTTATTCTATCATCAGTACACAGGCTTCATTTATTTCACTCAAGGTTCTGTTCTCACTTGTGCTCTTGAAAGCTTAAAAAAAACACCCCCAAAAAATCAGTCTCTATTGCCACAACCACATTCAACACCGACAACTCGTTCCAATGTAAGTAGAAGAGCGTGAGAAACGACACAACTATGTATTCTTTTGAGCGATTAAACAAATTGCTCATGTACTGGGGAAAAAACATGGGTCTTGGATGCTCATCATTCTGTTAATCAGTGCCAAATTTGACTTCTTTGGCAGGGGTTGGGTTTATTTATTTTTTTACTTTTTTCATTTTTCTTTAACATTTCCTACATGACACAGTTCACACATACATGTTCATATCTGTATTCAAAACACATTTTTGGGGGAAAAGGCACCAAAGTAAGATTGTGACAGACTCTTGTGAGAACTGATCCGAGATTCACAATCTGATAACCGTAATGGTATATGCTCAGTTTCAGCACGTTACAGAGCAGCCAGCAATTAAAAGACACTCTGAACATATTCAGCTGACAAAAAGTGTTGTTCGTGAGTGTGTGTGTCTGTGGGCTCACATCACATTTTGCTTTCTGTTGTTGTACACAGGATCAGTCCTCCACTCACAACCACAAGGAGTTTGCCATATCCCAGACGGCCCATGATCAGCCTAAACTGCCTGACAATTATTAACTGAAGTCAGTCCATCTGCAGTGTTGCCAAGCTTCCTGAGGTTGCCTCGATATCAGGCAGCCAGTATCGACCATCAACATGCTCCAAAACTCCAGCATTGGCAGGGCACTAACCCACGGTTACAAAGCCTGCTGCCAGCCACACTTTACAGGGATTCTTTCAGCAGAGCACGAACCCGTCGCTTTCACCATCACCAGCAACGCACAGGGGGATGAATGAAGTGCCACAATGGACCACCCCTTAAGGAAATCAACAGCCAGCTCTGTGGGTATGCAGGTCGATAGAAAGCACCAAGATGGTTGGAGGGGGCCAGTCACCCACGGATGCATGTGAAGACTCGAACCTTCGCCTTTACCTCAAAACATTGCCTTCATTTTAGGAGCATATTTTCCCGTGGGCGAAGGGGTTTTCTCCAGGCAGTGAACCTGCATCAAACTGCCTGAGCTCAGGCTTCATCAGGCGCACCCCTGGCCACCTCACCAACCACCAAGACTACAGGCCTGAGTGGGGGTCAATGTTTCATGTAGCTGCTGTCCCCGGGGGGAGGGGGCTGGCCCATGTTGTGCCAGTCCATGCGTGGGTTCATGGGGTCTAGCCGGGGGTCCCCATGGTGCTCCTTGTGTTCGTAGCGGGGGTCTTTGTGCTCCACGCGGGGGTCCTTGTGCTCCACGCGGGGGTCCTTGTGCTCCATGCGGGGGTCTTTGTGCTCCACGCGGGGGTCCTTGTGCTCCACGCGAGGGTCATTGTGCTCCACACGGGGGTCCTTGTGCTCCATGCGGGGGTCCTTGTGCTCCATGCGGGGGTCCTTGTGCTCCATGCGGGGGTCTTTGTGCTCCATGCGGGGGTCCTTGTGCTCCATGCGGGGGTCCTTGTGCTCCACGCGGGGGTCCTTGTGCTCCACGCGGGGGTCCTTGTGCTCCACGCGGGGGTCCTTGTGGTGGGTGCGTGGTCGGTGGCCCCAGTCGCCGTAGCTGTCCTCGTTGCTGCGACGCTTGCGGTTGTCGCCGTAGGAGCCGCTGTAGTGGCTGCAACACATTTGTGGTTTGTAAGTATTAACCCTTTCACCGCCAAAGTCGCATTTCAGCACCAGTCATTTAACACCTATGCTACTAAAAGGCATCAAATTGGGGTCTATTATCCAAGGACCCTGTTGTCTTAGTTTTGGGAAGTAAGGATAGACCTTATTTTATATGTCACAGAAAAATCCCCAATACTGCAGATGTATTTTGTTCTCTATCCAGGTAAATTTAATGGGAAATTTTGGCTGAAATATGGCTGGCGGTGAAAGGGTTAAGGTTGGGTATAAAATATAATCTAGGCGGTGTTCAGTAAGACAGGGCTGCCTACCCCATGTTGTGTTGCAGTTTTCAGGGACAAACTGCTTAAAAACCAGGGACAGAGACTTATTTCGAGGGACAAACGTTGCGATGTCATGTATCAGGATCAAAACAAACACTTCGCGCTTTTATTTTGTGATGTTTGCACCAATAGTTCTGCGACTGGATTTTTTCCATTCTTCTTTATCAAAATTTGCGGTGTCAATGTGCTTCAATACTCCAAGAATATCCTTTCATGTTCAATGAATAACCTATGTGTAAGCCTCAACAGTGTCTGTTGTTTGTGGTGTTCCTATGTTCAACAGTAAAGTTAGCAAACAAGACAAATGAATGCTCTTCAAACTTTTTTTTCTTCTACTCAGTTTCCAGGAACACCGGACAGAAAAGGGGATTCATGAGTATTTCCATGTGTGTGTGCGTGCGGTGTGCGTGTGCGTGTGTGTGACAATTCTGTAGTTCTTAATGTACTTTTGCTTTCAATTTTGTTTTAAATCAGACAATGTTGATCATTAATTTGTTTGTTCCTTTCTTCTAACAAGTATTACTGATGAATATGTGGGATAGGGGGCGGGGAGGGGGCAGTGTTGGACTAACGTTGGTGCAATGGTGGTGTTCACATGTGTTTGCTTTATAATTTTTCCCAACACATGTATGAATGTAGGTGTGTATGCATGTAGATGTGTGTATGCATGTATGTATGTATCTATCTTTCCGTCTTTATGTCTATGTATCTATGTAGGCCTATCTATGTATGTTTGTGTATTTGCATGTATATATGTAATGTTGCATTACGAATGCATGCATATAGACTAAGATATTTGTATTATATATAACTTGCGAATGCAAGTTATATAATTGTATGTATGTGTAAACATATGTGTATATATGTATAAGTTAGATGGATGGGTAGATAAATGGTTGTATGCGTGTGCATGTGTGTGTATATATGTGTGCGTGTGTTTGTGGTTGTGGTGTGTGTGAGACCAAGAAATGCACTTATGCACGGTGTTTAAAATAGTCACTTTTTTGTGTGTGTGTGCTTTTCTACATACTATGACTCTGTCTTTTGTCGTGTTGTTTTGTCGATTGTTTTATCGCTGCATGTAAAATGGACAATAAAAATATTGATTGATTGATTGATTGACCTCAACAGGTAACACATGACTGTATTAGACAAGCGTGTGAACTCACCCTCCATGACCCCATCCCCCGTCGTTCTGGCGCGGGGGAGGGTACGGCTGCTGATCCCTGTAGTGGTGCCCGTACTCCGAGCGGTAGTGCTCGCGGTTGTGCTCCTGCCGGTGCCCACTGCCCCCGTTGCGGTTGCCGCCCCGGTAACCCCCGTACTGGTCGTGGTGACGCCCTTGGTGGTGATGGACCATTTCTCCGCGGTGGTGGTTGAAGTGGTGGCCCCCTCCTCCTGCTGCTCCCCGCCCGCCCCCTCTCTCTCCCCCATCCCCTCCTCCCATGCTGCCTCCGTGACTGTTGCTGCTCCCCCCACCGGTGGGTCGGTCTGAGTTGTTGAACCTGGACACAGAGCCAGGCATCAGAATTGTCAACGGTCCAATCCTCGGAAAACCGTGGAAAAAGGGGCTACCAAGGACATACATAGTAGAGGAACGACTCTAAAATCAGTTCCAAACATTACCCAAAAGGCATAATTCATTAAGAACTTACTATAAATGCTATCTGGCCGTCACGGTTACCCTCTGAAATGATGGCAAAACTTCTGCCATCACAGACAAATCCTTTGCCAGAAATGTTCAATCCTCTGAAATGTTCAAATCCTGACAATGCCGATGACTGCAGAACGTTGGTTCCTCTTCCGAGGAGCATGGCTCACCATACATTCTGTTCTTTCAACAGCAAACATCTTTTCCTGGCCCAGTGCTGCCAACTTTAAAAAAAAAAAAAATGGTAATTAGGAATGTTTGAGAGTACATTCGAACCCTGCAGGAATAGGAATTGTTTGGAAATAATTAAGGGGAGTAATTTCATGGTGTGTGGAAGTGATCTTGCCTAATTCAATCGGTCAAACAAGGGAAGTCACTCAACCATCAGCTCTCGTAACCTATCGACTTGCATGTTTGAGCAGACATACAGCACTTAGAACACCATGCGTCATTTAAAAAATTTATGTCGTTTATATTTTAAGTTTTATCACTGGCCACCCCTAATTTTTCTTTAAAAAATGTTTGCAAGTGACTCGCATCCTGCGGTTTCAAGCTTTGACGCCATTGTTGCATTTTCACGAAGTGCTCTCCCCTAGTTTTTTTTCCGAAAATCGTCTATTGGAGACATCCTTTTCGCTAGGACAGTTTTACGTAATCCTTCCATTAATTATTCATTGCACTTTTTGCAGCAATGCTGCGCTTCATCTGTACACATTTGGGATCCAGAAAACAAAACAAAAAGGCAGTGATGTAAATTTGCTGAACATTTTCAGTTCAATACTAAATCAACTGGTACATACTTTTTCCCTTAAAACCCCCACCCTCACCCCCACCTCCCTTCCTTTACCCTACCCGCTTCTTTGGTGGGTTTTTTTTGTTACTACCGTTTGCTAGCAGCAGAAACCATACACATTCAGTCGCACACAGTGAGATAATCTCAACTGAATACCAAATTTCCACAGGCAGTGGTCAAGCGCCGAGGAAGCCATAATGGATGTCTGGTGAAAGCAACGCGTAAGTAGCAATGATTTTGATTGAGAGAACCTGTTCAAATCTTCTTCATTCAGCATCAGAATAGTCTGAAATCCAATCCTCTGAAAACCGCCGTAAAAGGGACATCAACTGATCAAGGCCCTAGACTGAAGAGGGACAACACCGAAATGAGTTCCCAACATCACCAAAAAGGCTTAATAAAGTGAGAAATCACTTGAAAATGCAAATTTAACAGAAAAGATAACACTGAATGAAAAGCCAAAACCTCTGACAAGAAAAGCCGATCCTCTATCAGAAATTCTTAATCCTCTGAAATCCTCCGACAATAGGAATTGTTCGGAAATAATTAAGGGGAGTAATTTCATGGTGTGAGGGAGTGATCTTGCCTAATTCAATCGGTCAAACAGGGGAAGCTACTCTACTATCAGGTAGATCCCCAGCTCTCGCCTCGTCTGTTTGAGTAGACTTACATCACTAAGAACACTGCGTCATTCAAAATTTGATTTAATTTATATTTTTACGTCACATTTTGCGAGTTCTATCGGTTTGCGGATACTGGACGTTCCTCATTTTATAAAAAAAATGTTTGCAAGTCGCTGACTCGCATCCTGCGGTTTCAAGCTTCGCCGCTATGCCGCCATTGTTGATATGGTTTTGACCGAATAAGTCGAGGTAATTTTCACGAAGTGTTTTCCCCTAGTTTTTTTTCTCCCCAAAATCGTCTATTCTGATGCCTGTAATCATTAAAGACCCACCAGATCACGTGTCAAAATCACGGGTTTCACATGTTTTCCCTCTTATAGCTGGAAAGAAATCTTGTTTTGACCAGGTCTCACTACCACACAAATGCCCCCAAATTCAAAGAAAGAAATCATTTTAAAGAGCAGCCTCAATTTGAACATGAGGACATTTCTATATGGGTCACAGCTACCCAGAAAAAACCAAGGGACTTAATCGTGGCGCGTCTGTGTATCTTGAAGTAGCCCTACCTGTTGCGAGGGAAGCCGCCCTCAATGCGGGCCAAGGGACTGGTGTGCTGCCACTTTTCCTTGGGACTGGTGGTGGGGCCCGGGCCCGGGCCGTGTTCGGGCCGACCTCCCCCATCCTTGTTGGGCGGCGGTGGCCGGTGCATGCCCTGCGTAGAGTGGTGGTGCTGCTCCGATCGCCCCCCTGCCCCCTCCTTGTGGGGTGGTGGGGGTGGTGGCCGGTGAAGGCCTCCCGGCTTGCCTCCTGCTTTGGGGCCGTTGCTGGTGCTGCTGCTTCCTGCAGAGCTTGATTTTTTGCTGCAGAGGGAATGAAGGAACCGTTCTTAATAGTACAGTCGAACCTCCCTTATAAGACCTCCCATTAGTTATGACTCCCTCCCATATAAGACCTACTTCTCTGAGACATTGCCCTTCTTTGTAAGTATTAAAATTACATCCCTTATAAGACCCCTCCCTTGTAAGACCTCATTTTGGATGATTTTTGAAGGTCTTATAAGGGAGGTTCCACTGTATTGCCCTACTGTCTGTAAAATACGGTAGTCACTTTTTACAAAAAAAACCTCTTGTGGACACAAGACTGGCTCTTGCGATTTTCTTCTTTGGATTAATGCTCGACTTCTTTTCAATGAAACTTTTACAACTTTTCAGATGGCTTAATGCAATGCCTAGCTAGTAGTTGCATAGTAAATAATGAATGAGATGAACTCACCATGATCATTTACAAACATGACTGACACGATACTAAAGCAGGGCTCCCAGGGACCCCCATTTGGGGGTCTATGAAGTATTAACATTCTAAAGGACCCTCTAAAAGAATGTGCAGGGGGCCCCACGGATGCACTAGAAAAAATCTTTTTAGCATTCGCAATGCCACTGGGACCCTCTATCCCGCCTCTAGGACCCTGAGTCTATGCTGTACGTGAAGGAGTCCCTGGGACCCCTTGTTTTGCGGGACGATTGGGAGCCCTGGTAAAGTATAAAGTTTTCCAGAACTCAAGTGCAACATCATCAAAAGCCTGTTCAAGAAGTCAAAGAAAAGGCACATGTAAACAAGGAAAAGGTAAACCACACACAAACACAAATCAATCTTAATCTCTAATTACCTGTTTTGACATTCTCATGTGTCATGTCACAAATTATGTCAGGCTCTGAACACCATGCACAACCTTGTCCTTTAGTTTGGTTTGTCAATTACTAGTAGTATTAGGTACTTTATAGTCACAGAGGCGTCTCTGTGAAATTCGGGTTGCTCCCACATGGAGATCGCGTCACAGCCAGAGGCGCGCCACCCATTTTTTTATTTTTTTTAAATTTTCATGCGGTTTTTGTCACTGATGAGGTGGGGGGGGGGGGGGGGGGGGGGGGTGGGGGGGGGGGGGGGGGGGGGGGGGGGGGGGGGGGGGGGGGGGGGGGGGGGGTGTTAAATTTTTACCAAATGACAACTTTTTCGTTGTCACTGGGTTTAACGTATGCTAAGTGCATGGGCACACGGTACCTCGGTTTATCGTCTCATCCGAAAGACTCCACGTTCAGACCGTTAAGGCCTAGTGCAGAATAAGAGGAAAAAATCCCCTGTACCCAGGTTCGAACACGGGTTTACTTGACACGAAGCGAACGCGATACCACTGTGCCACTCTACACCACTGTGTAAATTATCACACTTAATTGCCATAGGAAGTTTTGAAGGGTCATATTATCACGAGGATATGGATTTTGTATGTATGAAACGCCTTAAATCAGAGCTGATTCTAGGATTTTGAAAAGGTTCCCCCCCCTAAGAATGAAAAAAAGGGGGGGCAGGCAGCCAATTCAATCTTCGCTAGCCATGGCCACTTCTTCAGCCACTCGTCTTGGAACTGGTGTTCCCTGGCACTAGTGCCGTTATCTTCGGGCTGCTTCTCCGAGACTGCTGATGCAGTAGCTGTTTCTGCAACATCTGCACACTCGTTTGGCAGGATTTCTTTCTTTTACTTTGCCGCCACAAAAATCAAAGTCGAAGAGCGTCGTTGTCCGCTTCAGTTTGAAGAAAATTCAACATGGCGGCTAGGACTCTCACAACTTGTCGGTAAAATGAGATGAACGCGATTGGTTGATTTATACTAACATTGTAAAGAAACCAATGAAATGTTGAGATATCATTCATTCCTGCTTGATGCTTTCGGTTTGTGCAGACAACGGATTTAGCAGACGACGACGGAATTCCTGTAGCGATCGGTAAAAAGTGCGGGCAGTTCTACAAATATGCGGGCGTCAGCCCACGCTTAGACCCGATTATTGCGGGAAGGAACATATTGGGGGGGGGGGGGTTGCACAAATCCCGCGCCCTAGAGTCAGCTCTGTAAAATGAAAGAAAGAAAAGGGGCGATTCGATGCAGTGATGAAATGCTATTTCATGCAAATTATTAGAGCTACAGAACTCCACTGAACTTCACCGAAGTGACTTGGCCGTAGCGCAGTATCTCCTCTGATACTGACTCTTGACAACCCAACATACATCTTACCTCTTTCCAACTTAACATACATTTGCTCCCTTTGGACTACCGGTTTTCAGGTCTGCGATCTAACAATTTGGGTTATGGCTGTAGGCTGGAAATCAAAATGATGAGCTGCATGGCAGTAGTGCCAGTTTACATCCCAGATGGGACACCCACCCCCCAAAATATATCAGAGCTGACGCATGACAAGCAATTGCTCTATCTTTCAAAAGAGGTTGCATTGCACTGCATCACAGATTCGCTTTATTTGGCTGTGTATCAATTGTGTCAGCTGTCTTTCCCAAACACACATGATTCAAAACGAAACACTCGATCAAATCCAGAAATATTTATTAGTTCATACATCAAGTACTTTAAATAAATTTTCCATTCATTATTATATATAATATAAAAAAGCCATCTATTTCCAGTCAGACACAGTCATTGTAGGTTCACACGACACCTGCTGCTACTCGACACCTGTTTAACCGACACTCCCAAAGCTTTCTTACAACAGCATGTAAAATGAGCAGGATACATCAGCATGATGACGTAACATCTAAACAGCAAGCGCATTTAAAAAAAACTAAAAAACGCGAAAAGCACATGTTTTATGTTAGCTCATAATTATGAGTGAAACAACAAAACACACCAATGCAAAAATGCTACATGATTTGCTTACCTGAATAGTGAGATCTTTAAATGACCACTTGGATAGTGAACACTTAAAAAAACCTAAAAAAAACCGAACGACAAAGTGCAGGACAGATCTTTACAAAGTGCCGTTATAACAGCATGCATTTCAACAGCATGTATGCACCTCTGAACAGATGAGTACGGCAAGAAGACAGCACTGACATCTTGCTTTTGCCGAAATTAATCATCCCATCAAGCTGTGACAACTGATAATCCATGCAGTCTATCATCCCAAGAAAATAAACATGCCCAGCGTTGAAGACGAAACTAACAATGAAAAGCAAGTGGTGTTCATCTGGAAACTGCACTTGAATCTTTAAGCACTGTCCAAGTACACTGATAGGTTTAGCAAACGTAATTAATGCTAAATGCGGAGGCGTGTTAAATTCTTGTGACGACTTTTCCAGTACTGCATACTGAAAACCAAAATTTGTTTTTCTTTCGTCTGCAACTCATTACGGTGCATTTTCATCTAAACTGAAGAAGTTGTGTTTTACTAAGAAATATGATATACAGATCTCAAGGGAGATTTCCATTACATCGAATGTTAACTCACTCGGGACTGGCCGATACGCTTCCCCTTGTTCCGTTGGGGACTGGGCATTCGATTAGGTTCAGAAAATAATCACCAAAAATAAGTTATGAAGAGTTAGACATTGATATTTTCAGAAAAGATTAGCAACATCATGCACTAAACGATCATAAAATATCAGATTCCATACCTTCGTCATTTGTATTGACGAAAATGGCTAACACATAGAAAGAAGGAACATTTCACATTCCGATATTTGACCCCCCACCCCCAACGCCTGAAAGTAAAGTCTGCAATGATTGGTTGATTTCAAGAGAGGCAAGGTCGAACTCAAAGCAAACTGAAAGTAGGTTACGACGTGGCGCTTGAAAGCTGGTCACACACACCAGAAACTAAAACCTCTTGAAAACTCTCATGAGCCGGATCCGGTTCATTTATCCTAAACAGTTGTGCAAGCCATGAGCCACATCCGGCTCATTCGTCCCGAGTGAGTTAAGGATATTCAATTTGTAATGAAATTATGAATTGACAAGCGAGTAAAAATTAATCTATTCTTTATCACAAAAGAAAATGCTGACAGGTTAGGGGAAAAATTATAATGCAGATACTCTTTAAGAAAAAATGCTTAATAAAAAGGGGAAATAAA
This sequence comes from Phymorhynchus buccinoides, assembly GCA_017654935.2. Classification (NCBI taxonomy): domain Eukaryota; kingdom Metazoa; phylum Mollusca; class Gastropoda; order Neogastropoda; family Raphitomidae; genus Phymorhynchus; species Phymorhynchus buccinoides. The sequence goes on from JAGGCT020002154.1 coordinate 15,470, forward strand.
AGATTGTACACAAGCCATTTTTTGTTCTGAACGACAAACAATTTAGCGTAAATGGTATGTAATGCTAACTGCTTTGCCAAAAGCTGACAAAAAGAAGATAAATAAATAGAACAAAAACTGACAACCTCTATCAATGTACACTTGGACCGTTCAAAATTCACACATGTTTAATTAAGTACATCTTATGAACAGAACTGTTGTATTTAAGTACACCAGACTACTGCTTCTTCCAACATGCAATGTTGTGCATTCTGAACCAGACAGTGTTAGTGAATATTATAGTTCAACAAGACCAATATGCAGGTTTCCACGACACATAATGAAGATGAGGTTGGGTGGGCTTTTTCTTCTGACCACTCATAAACGCACACGAGCGCGCACATGCACTCACACTCACACACATACTGCTGTAAGAGGAAGTGGGATATAAAACAGGTGTAAATATATACGGTGTCAATATACAAATCTACATATGGATGTTGTTTTTTACTATACATTATGTACAGAACTTTTCACAAAATCATTTCTGCTCGCACTGCATCACAGACCATGCATACTATCTTCTTTTCCTTCCCTGTTCTATGTACCTAAAAACAACTGACAGCATCCAGAGAAACGTCTATCAAACACGCAGATACGGGGTTCTAAACACACACATGCGCAACGACATGCACACATGCTTGCACGCATGCATGCACGTGCACACACTCAAGCTTGGCATCAACACACATTAGAAACACGAAATTGCACTGAACATACCAAGCAAGCTGCCACAAGAGTTTTTGAACGTTCCACTTTTTGGAATGATATGAGTACAGAAAACATTCCACAGCCTGGCCTTGAGTTTTAAAATGCTTTTTGTGCTTTTCAAAAGGTTATTTCTGATTTTGTTTTGTCAAAATATATGCCCAAAATGTACGCTCGCATTCACCGTAGAATATCCCAATCATTTACACTAGAGACGCATTCAACATGAGTGTTTCATAGCAAAGAGTGGACCAAACCCATTCAAATCCTGTGCAGCCAAACTTGACAAACAAAGCCTGCATTTTTGCCATTAATTGCAACCGAAATAGGTGACCTTAGAAAGAGAATTATGAATTTTTAAAAAAAAATTAAAAAGCTAAAAATATATATGCAGACCAAGAGACCTAAGGAAAATTGGAAATAGTGTGGATTAAACACTTAAAATCACATATTTCGTCAAAATCAAATATAAAAAAAAGCTTCTCAAAACCCCCCCAAAAACCCCCCATAATTTTGACTCTTCCCTAAAAATTGTATTGACGAAAAAAAATCAAGCTTGATTTCATTTGACAAAAGATAGCACTGAAACAGTTCAGCTTGGTGACAAACTTTCGCAAAGCACCAATGGCACACGTTTAGCATTTACATAAAATTGAACTTTTGAGGGATGGGTCAAAACGAGGGATAAGTTATGGTTATCATATTCTTTCTCATCACGGATCAATTTCCTAAGTTTTTACAATAATGGTCCGTTACGTTCCCTTTGGCCTCTGTTACTGTATTTCCTTTCTTGAGGGGCCTTGTTACTGCTATGCATCGTTTTACTTTTATATTAATGTAAATTCAAATTTTGTTGTAATTCTGCCACTGCACTGTGGCTGGCACTTGAATGCAAGTTCAAGTTGTCGGTTTGAATAGATCTCGGCAATCTTGTGCTTTAGACAACCCCCAACCCACTTATGCTTATAACCTTCAATCTCAAAGTCGGCTTTTTGCAGTTTTATGAAAATAATCCTAAGCTGATTCTAAACCTATCCCTTTCCCGGGAATGACAGAATGTTGTTTCTCAGTTTTAAAAAAAATGTAATGCGAAAATTTGAGAGGGGGTGCGTAAAGTACAAGATGGCTTAGATCTCCTCCACTATAGCTATATACATCAGTTCACAAATGATCTAAAACAAATCATACGCCTCTGTAATCGCATCAAAACAAATTAAAAAAACAATTTTTCAGTTGGATGCATGCGCACATGAGCTATGTCATACTAGGCATCTACATAAACCTTCTGCAATACCCTGATAAATCTCATGATTTTTTTTATGAAAACCAAAATAGATTTCATATTTTTTCAATGAAATATTCTATAATTGATTTAAATATTGCACATTTTGGTTTAAAAAAAAAAAAAGGGTGTGAAAGTGTGCATGCCTGTTTTGTGTACCCATTGCATGAGTGTGTATGTACATGAGAGAGAGAGAGAGAGAGAGAGAGAGAGAGAGAGAGAGAGAGAGAGAGAGAGAGAGAGAGAGAGAGAGAGAGAGAGAGAGAAACACTGAAACAGACAAAGACATAACAGCAGATTATTTGTTTCGATTAGTCTCATGATCCTAGTCCCTTCCACTCACTCAAGAAAAAGAGAATCAGGTAAAAAATCACACACACACTGTTGGTCTCACTCTTAATATAGCACTTTCCCGAAACTCGATCAATTAGCGTTATCTGCCCCTGGTCTGGTGTGTCGCAGGCGAGTTCCGGCAAAGTACTTGTTAAAGTGCACAAACAACCCACGGAAAACTCGCAAACCATGACGGATTACGAGCTAGCGAGCTACAGCGGCTCCTCTTTCTCTTTACTGTCATAGTGCGTGTGTGTGTGTGTGTGCGTGCGCGCGTGTGTGTCACTGTGTATGTGACCGGAACTCACCAGGGCACGCACGGGACATCACTCGTCCGAACTTTCTTACTTGGTTGTAGGATAGGGCTATAGTCTAATAATCTCAAGCGCTGGCATGAGTACCCTCAAACATTTTCTCTTTTAAAAGTTTCTATTACAGGGTTCCCACAGATCTCTGAAATAAAAATTCAAGGACTTTTCCAGGACCATGCTGGTAAATTTCAAGGACTAAAACTTCTGCTTGTTATATGGACAATAAGCATTACGGTAAAAGGTGAGCTAATGTCGAACTAATCTGATTATTTGAAACTTTTAAAAAAACTGCACACACTACAAATCCTCACACAATGAATGGAATGGCCACCTGCATCAGCATCAGGCGGTCAACAGTTTGAATTTTAAAAAATAATAATAATAACTTTTATGACGCTGATGAAGGGAGCCCGAAAGCTCTGAGGTAAGCCTATACTTTTGCTGAGTGAAACTGCTATAAAATGTCTTTTATCATATTAACTTTTAGTTTTACTATATATATATATATATATATATTTTTTCAAAGAGATCAAGTTTTGGTTTTGATAGCTTGAAAGTTGAGAATCTGGTTAGCAGATTAAGAACATTCCAGGACTTAAGGGTCTGTGCTGTTTTCCCAGCACTTTTCAAGCCCTGGAAAAGGCCTTGCTAGTTTTCCAGGAGTTTTCAAGGACTCATGGGAACCCTGTCTATAAAAAAAAAAAGAACCAAAAGTGAGAACTAAGTGTGGGTCATCCTCCTTTTCACCCGAGCATCGCCGATACCCAGTCAGAAGTTCAAACAATGGAACCACAGTGCCATAACACAACATACATATATATAGTAAAATTGTTTAAATCTTTTTTGTCCCTATGTCTTTGAAATGAACATTAAAACCATATCAGTTACATTAACTTGGTATTTTGATCTATGTTCTAAAAAACCCAAGAAAGAGTGCTAGCTTAGTTTTTCCTCCTTATTAGGAAACCTTATAGGCAGAACCCAAGCCGAGGACAGCCGTTTCGACTCTAGGGAGTCTCATCAGCTCGGCACTGGATGGGGGTCTTAGCCTACCAAGGTGGAACTAGTCTCATCAGCTCGGCACTGGATGGGGGTCTTAGCCTACCAAGGTGGAACTACTCTCCCCTCAACAAGAAGATTGTTCCACAAATGGAATGTCTCTTCCTGTATATTGGTAAAAGGCTAAAAAAAACCATATATATAGCCACACAGATCAGCCACACAGCAAAACAAACAAGCCTTGAGATCGTATCCCCATTGAACAACAATCATAACTCGTTTTCAGTTTCATTTTAATTTGGGCGACCACTAAAGAGATCTACCATTACGTTGCTATGATTTGGGGAGAGGGGGGGTAACGAATTAGTGAATATATCTATACAAAATTGATTGTACATTTCTGTGCTATATTGACAAGAGATTAAAAAATATATAACTTAAAAGTCTGCCAGCAACTCATGACCTTTTTTTTTTTTTTTACAATAACCACAGAAAAAAAGGAGGGTGTGTGGGATTTGTAATTTAAAAAATATATATAAACATATCACAAGGTTTTTGTGTAAAAGAAATTATTGATCCTTCTTAAAAAGAATTATCACTAAGTTGAAAAATACTAAAAATAAATTAAAATCACCCCAGATTTTTTTTTATAAAATTAGATTTTTTACAAAATGCAGTGAAATTTAAAAAAAAAAATTAATTCAACCCATGTAGCTTGGTATTGTTATAATGTAATCTAGTATATGAAAACAAAATCTGTCAGAACATTTTTGTGTAAATCCCAACTAGGCTACACTATCTTCTGAACACGGAATAATACCACTTATGGGGTGTAATGTCTCGCTTGACCAATGTCACCAGATTAAAAAATATATACATTAAAACTAATTACATTAAAACTCATATTTTTCAATTCAACAATATGAAAGCATTGGATAATTAGAGAGAAAATCAAACAGGGCCAAAACATGATTGTTAACTGATTTTACATCCATTATACAAGAAACGAACAGAAAAATAAATATTTCACAGCATCCATTTAATTAAAAGCAATTCCTTTGCTTAGCACCTACTTCTTTTCTTCAAATTTTCATGTTCCCTACTTGAACTTCCCTTCTTTATTTCAACCAAAATGTCTTTTACCATATTTATTACAATAGTCTTGAAAAGATTTACTTGAACTTGAAGGCAGAGCACATTAGAGGCTCAGGCAAGAAATCCACTTTCCATGCCTTATCTGGTAGAAAGGGGCTAAGACACCAAAAAATGGTTGGAGTGGAGTGATGTGGATGGTTTACAATTTAAGGATTATCTTCTTCTTCTCTTGAGAGTCAATGGTCAATATGTTGACCATTCTGGCTCCTTTAGAAGAAGAAAAAAACCACTGAAAAAGAGGGGTTCTGATAAATTGCAGAAATTCCAGTTATGGTCAGTGACCAACCCTCTGTCTTCAAATCAAATCTAAAATCCCACCTGTTCCCCCATCAATGAAGCTCACTCTCTCTTTCTTTCCCCTCTCTCTCTCTCTCTCATTTTTAAGTCTATTTCTGTCGTATACTATATGTAAAACATGTGTGTTATTTTCTCGATCATCTATACATGTATAGCATTTTTGTTTGAATACGTTACTAATGTGAATGTGTGTGTGCGCTTTTATTTGATTTTGATCGAGATTTAGCGCCGTATACCATAAAATGCAGACTTTAAACCGCTACTTTTTCATCAATTTTGGCCCATGCGACTTTTTGACTGATGCAGCTTATCTGTAGATTTTTGTTCCATTCTACATTTATCAGTGTAATTAAATCTGTTTCTGGCCAGATTCTTTAGCCTATTTTGAGTTTCTTTAGACTCAAATTGGTTTTGGTAATCAATTGATTCAAATCTCATTCTTAAAGTGTCCGAGGACATTAAATACTTATGTTCTGATAGGAGAATTTCTAAATTTGTATTTAGTGGTGGGTTACATTTGCAGGGGTGCATGTGGGTGTGCCTGAAGCCTGAATTCAGGCAATTTCATGCAGGTTCAGGCAGAGGTCTGCCTGAATATAGGGCTCTTCTCATGCTCTTTTTGCTCTTAAATGGATGAGGGTAGCAAGGGTTATGATGGACAGTTCAGGCAAACTCTTTGGTCACCGCATGCACCCATGCATTTGATCAGCACTGACCGCATTATAACTGCTTGCTTATGAATTTTTTTTTCCTCTTTCTTCATTATGATCACATTTACATATTTACATGTTTATCACCGACGGAGGAAACAACAAAACAGAAACAAAACATTATATCTCTCAGTGGATAAAATAGAACATACTTAAAAACAAACCGAACTAAAACACTCTAAGCCAATAGAATCCAACAATAAATTACCCTAAAATGTGTACACATCTTCAGCTTTTCAGCGGAACAACATTCAGCAATCAAAACTAATTAACCCGCTTTTCACAGCCGAAATCAGCCGAGTTCAAAGTGGGTGAAAAGGAGTATTTCTGAATTAAAATCACAAACAAAAAATGAGTGTAAACTTAGGAGGGTTTGTTTTGTTGTTCAAGTTAAAAATGTGGGTATCCAGGTGGGTAAAACCTTTTTTTTTAAAGACCTGGGACGGTATTCACGTTGAGATAGCATGATGCTAACTTAGAAGCTCTTCCAATGTCCTATAGGATTTAATAGGACTTTTGGAAGAGCTTCTAAGTTAGCATCATGCTAAGTCTCATGCTATCTCGACATGAATACCGTCCCTGCTTTACACGCTCACATGTAAAATCACATGAATATGTTTCGGTCTCAAGACAGAAGCTATGTTACAGAGCACATTTGACTTTTCACTTACTGTCATTATGACTTTCTTTTAGGTGAAGGTACATAAAAATGGAACATCTTTTTTATTCGATGGGACATAATTCGCATAGCTACCCTTAAGATTAGTCACAGAAAATCACTAATTAAAAGAGAAAAGCAAAAACTAATTACATTTTTAAAAGTTGCTACATTGATCCTGTGCCTTTCAAAATATTTATTGAAATAATCCTCAAGCTTGAAGTTATACAACTGCTACACAAACAAAACAAAACAAAAGTAGCAGTTCTTTAACATTTGCCCGTTTGTGTGGCATCAGTTTGCATTAACCGATGCATCAATTTGAATGCAACATCTGTTAGATTTTGAGATCTGAGACCAGTGATGTAGTTGTACCACGATGAAAAATGTATAGTAAAAATAAGTCAATAACATTGTTGTACAAGTGTGCGTGTTTTAAGATAGGTGGGATTAATTTTTTTAATTCTAAATCATCAACACCCAGACTTTTCCTTTAAGGATAAAATATTTTCCTGCAAATGAATGCTTTTGTTTGACGGGAGACCTTTTCTAACCGCATGCTTTATTTTTGTGTGTGTGTCTTTCATTTAACGTCTATCCACTTCTCGTGATATTAGTATTTGTTTTTGTAAAATTGTATACATGGCATACCGCAATTTCACATGCACATGAGCCAATTAATAGAAAGCTAATCATATGGGATTTCAATCCCATGTAGCTCAAGTATTTGCAACACAAGAAAACTTTTGTTCTGTCTGCGCAATAAAGTCTGCTGGCTGTTAAATTTCCTTTAACCCTTTCACCGCCAAAGTCGCATTTTAGCACCACTGTGATTTAATACCTATGTCACTAAAAGGCATCAAATTGGGGTATATAATCCAAAGACCCTATTGTCTTAGTTTTGGGAAGTAAGTAAGGATAGACCATATCTTATATATGTCACAGAAGAATCCCCAATACTGCAGATGGATTTTGTTCTATACCCAGGTAAATTATTTTAATGGACATTTTTGGCTAATGTATGGCTGGCAGTGAAAGGGTTAATAATCACTTTTTTTTTAGGGTAAGAAAAGGATAGAACAAAAAGCACTAAAAATAAGGGGCAGGGTAAAGGAGACATCTCTTCCATAGGCTAATCAAACCTGGGTCAATTTGCATTTCTGATTAGCACAGATGGCTTTGGACAAATATAGAATACATTTGACAAGATACCAAGCTGATCTTGGCGTGAAGTGCCAACTCCTAGCTCGTTCACACCAATTAGACCTGTAATAATTAGAAAACAAGCACATTGTTCTTAAAATAAAGCTAATCACAGCAATACTCCTTGCTTCAGTTTCACACATATGCGAACATCTCCCCGATTACTTACTCCAGTTTTAACTCAACAGACGTTGGTGGACCGGATAACAAAGCAAATCATTCACTCTTCTTAAATAAGCCAACCGAGAGAAAAAATTATGCCAGAAACAAAATTCCCTGAGTGACATTCACACAGAATTTCAGCTCCAGATTGTCAACCCTAACCGATTCCCTTCACTTTGGTGTCTGTCTGGAGAAACCCAGGGCTGTCTGCATGACCCGCTGAACAGCACGGCTCTCTCCTTTCTACCAGTGTGGGATCGCGATTCTCTCCAAAACCACCACAGCTTCTTTCAGGGCCAGCTCTTCGCCGATCCTCCGTTCAGCTAGCGTCGTCGCTCCAGCAGAGCCACTGGGGATATCACAAGTACCACTATCAGCTACAGACTCCTGGCATCAGGTGACGCCGCACCCACAATACACGCAGATAAAGTCTAGCGCCTCGATTTCTTTGTCCGTGTAGCCAGTCACATCGATCTCGATACAGATTTTATGAAACCAGCGCTCGCACGACGAGCAGCCGATCCACTCGTTGGGTAAATCGTTGTATTCGGCCTGACACATGGAGCAGATGTTGGTGTCTATCTCCTCCTCCTCGGTTGTGGTGCCAGCATTGCCTGAATCTTCCACCTCCGAGTGGCCAGAGTCCCTGCGAGAGCTTTTACTGGTGGTCCTCCTCCGTTTCGGGGACTGTTTCGACTTGCCCTTTTTACTTGGGGGTGTCTGCTTTACTGCCTCCACCTCCGCTTTCCTCTTGCGCTCCTCTTCACAGGATATCTGTCGCGCCGTCTGCCTGGGTGTAAGAATCGGGGTGGTGATTATCGGGTGGGACTTTATAAACATTTGGTACCACTCTTTGTTTGGACGGTTGTCCAAGAAACTGCGCATTTTATACGGGTTCTCATTTAGAATGTTCTGGGCCAAATCCAGGAAAATGTCCATGGTCAAGGGCAGGCCCTGTGACTTGAAATTCTGAGCCTGGTTAATGAGCTCCTCTTCTTCTTCTGGTGTCATTTCCGAATCCCACGCCACATCCGTGGGCTCCTTAGAATCTTTGGCTTTAACTTTTTTGTCCGGTACTTTGGGTTTTATTTTGCCTTTGTTGAGGGTCGATTTAATAATAATATCACAACTTGATTTCACCTTGCTTTCAAGCACACGCGATTTTACCCTGTTGGCGGAAAATATCCTTGGCTTTCCTAATACGACGGAACACTCGGTGGACACGTGGGAGGGTGACTGCATGCTAGTCCTGATGGGGGAAAGTGACGGTGCCTGCACAGGGGACTGTCTGGGCGTTCTTACAGGGGACTCTTTGGCTGTCCTGGAGGGGGACTGTTTGATCGATCTGGAAGGAGACTGTGCACCTGTGCTGGAGGGGGATTGCTTAGCTGCTCTGCATGGCGACCGTTTGGCCGCCTTAGATTGAGATCGCTTAGCTGTCCTGGCTGGAGCCTGCTTCGCTGTCCTCGTGGGGGACTGCTTAGGCGTGCGTGTCGGAGACTGCTTAGCGGTTCTGACTGGGGGTTCTTTAGCAACGGCTGGGGATTTCACGGCAGCCTTTTTAGTCCTGGTTTTATCCTTTGCTTCCCTAGCTCTTGGTCTAGGTGCTGCCTTCCTCGCGGTTTTAGTCCCCACTTTCTTATCTATCTCCTCCTGCTCTTCATTGACACGCCC
>JAGGCT020002155.1:0-25000 GCA_017654935.2 Phymorhynchus buccinoides
GTCCGGCATTCTTAATTAAACTGAGTCAATCACTGACCACCAAACAAAGACTTGGTATAATCATGAACACTACATTAAATATAGTATCCATGGCATAATGTAATATGACCCTATATTATCATGCTTGTTCGGTTTTCCGTTTGTCTCTCTCTCTCTCTCTCTCTCTCTCTCTCTCTCTCTCTCTCTCTCTCTCTCTCTCTCTCCCTCTGTGCCGGTCTGTCTGTCTGTGGTAACTTTAACGTTGGCTTTTTCTCCGGATCTATGAGGCGCTCATTGCCAGACTTTGCATGTCTATACAAGCTTTCAAGAAACATCATCATCACATACAGTAAAAAGCCAAGTGTCCGTCCGTGTGTGTGTGTGTCTGTCTGTCTGAAACACAAAACGGGCCTTATAACTCCGCCGTTTTTTGGACCGAATCGCTTCAAATTTGCTGTGAGCCCTAACGGGGCGATGGCAACGGCAACCGAGGCGGCCGTGTCATTTGCGCGGTTCGGCAAATGCGCATCCGCCGGCCTCTCAGCGCCCGTATCTCCAGTGTTTCTGGACCGATTGCCTTCAGATTTGGCAGGTAGATGATCGGGGACGGTGACTATCCGTGTACCAAACCGGAAGCGAATCGATTCAGAAATGCCAGAGATCGGTGTGCCAAACCGGAAGCGAATCGGTTCAGAAACACAAGCGCTATGCTTCACCTTTTCACAAATAACTCCGCCGTTTCTTAACCGAATCGCTTCAAATTTGCAGTCAAGCTTGCTATGGCCTGGGCAATGCCTGGCAGCAAATTTGAAGAGAATCGGGAGAGCGCGTCACTCTCAGAGCACCGCCAACGGGAAACGGGGCCTTTATAACTCCGCCGTTTCTTAACCGAATCGCTTCAAATTTGCTGTACTCAGCGTTACCAGTACTTGGCGTTACCGTTACTAGACGTTACCGGTACTCAGCGTTGCGCTAGTCATTACTATTTTGCATCGTTTTTATTTGTTTTATATGCCTCAATGATGTAATATTTTTACATGTCGTTGGACTTGGGTACCCTGACTACATCAAAGACGGTTTATTGGGGGTTACAGGGGTTCCACCTCCCTAAAGAAAAGTAAATAAGGAAAGAAGGAAAAGAAAAGGATGGAGAAATGTAGTCCCGTACAATAGCTTTAGCTTATTCTCCCGCGATGAGAAGCCTTCATTGAATCTGTACATGGTTTTATTTTTATGTTCTTCTATTGCCTCTTTTCAATTCACATGTTTTCTTTCATTCATACATTTTTCGTTGTTGATTGTGGTTACAAATACCAATAATACAAAGTGTTTTTTGTAGAATATAAGGCCTACTAAGACGCGTGACTTAACCTATCCACCCATGCGCCCCATTCCACCCCCCACCCCCCTCTCCGGGTTTTTTTTCTGACAATTCTGCCACCCCTGTTTTCAACATCTTTCTGCGCCACTATAAATACTGGCTCGATCGTTCTGGTGCTGCAGCAAGTTATATAAATCACATCACATCTGTATCGTTAGAAATTCGAGTTTCCTGGAGTTGCACTGCCTCCGGGCATTGCCTCAAGGATCGTTCTCACCGTCTTTATATCTACCAATGTATTATGTGTCTGTTTCAGACCGGAGGACGTTAAACGGATTTTAAGTGCTGCAATGGCCAAAGGGATGGGGTGATCTTTTGGGGTGTCCTTCCTCAACGCCAGTAGTCCTCAAATCCTTTTAGCCGAGAGAATGGGGGTGTACCCTGGGCAAGGCATCTCCACTAGTATAAACAAATTATAGCCCAGCCCGCCGGAATAGCATATGTTCCCTCTGCTATCTGTCTGTCATTGGTCGGAAACGACTGACTGGCATACTAATAAATACTCACTGGTATGAATACATAGGACAATTCTGATCGCTTCTCGGCCTTTTGGCTAAGACAGTGATTCGGGAACATAAATTTTTGTTTATAACCTGGTTGGTTTGTTCAGCCCGTCGTACATGGCGAAAGCCGATACGCGACGTTAAACTGAACTTCCATACATAGGCTTACAAACGTATAGACAGACATGCAGACAAACTGACAGTCTCTCTCTCTCTCCAAGCACATTTGACACAATGGATTAACATATTTCGCCCTAATCAAAGCAGTTTCTTTGAACACGAACATTCGAGTTTTGACTCTCTCTCTCTGCTCGCTGCTCGCGAAGTGAAAATAGGGTTTTGCGCCCTCTTGTTAGGCCTTTCGGCTATGGGCATTTGTAAATACAAAGATGGTGGGAAGAATACTGGAGGCAATGCCCGGAGGCAGTGCTAAACCAGTAAAGTCCTGATTTGTTAAATAATACAGATATGTGTAGCAGTAACCACGCCTCCGCGGGTTAAACCTCATCGGCTATGGTACCACCACAATAAGAGTGAATGAGGAAATCGCTGCCATTCTACCAATGCTCTTTATACTCGGTTTCTATAACTAGTAGGTGGTGAAGACGGGGTAAAAAGCCCATGCCAGTTATCTCATGAAATAAAGAAAATATTAGTCACATTTTGACCATGAGACGAGTGTTAATATTTAGCATTCGTCTCATGGGCAAAATGTGACTGAAATTTTCTTTATTTCATGAGATAATTGGCATGGGCTTCTCAGTTACCCGCCCATGGGCTTTTTACCCCGTCTTCACCTAGGTATTAGTCAGTCTGAACGTTGGAAAATAACCCCCCCTCTCTCTCTCTCTCTCTCTCTCTCTCACACACACACAACTGGAATGGGGGCGTCAAAACCCCAAAACAAATAAACATTGAACAACACAGCCTTGTGCTGATCACTGACATAGATTCTCATTAAATACTTGTGGCGGTGCCGTAGCCGATGGGGTTTGGCCGAGGCGTGGTTGCCGCTACACCTGTCTGCATTAATTAAAAAAATCGGGACTTTACTGGTTTCGTACTGCCTCCGGGCATTGCCTCTAGTGTTGTTCCCACCGTATTTGTATTTGCAAATGTCCCATGTGTGTCTGATTCGGACCGAGAGGACGTAAAACACCATTTTCGTGATCACTGACCAGGGAGCAATCTTCTTCAATCAATCAATGTGTAGCTTGCCGTCTCCGCTAGATTTGTCATAATCGATCGATCAACTTATTCTTTGACGTGCGTGCACGGTTTCCGAAGCCGACTTCTTCGCTAGTAGGAGGACAATGCACTACAATGCCCAGACAAAGGCCTATTACTAGTAAATAGAAGGTGTCGATTTGTGGCCTCACACTTGGAAGACAAAAGGCTCACATTGCGGCGCAAGGGAAGTAACTCTCGTGTGCTATGTCTCGGGTCAAAGTTCGCAAGAAGCGAAATTCAGTGTTTAGGCCTAGTAGCAAGTTTTAGGACAGCTTCTTGATTGGTTTGGTTTTTTCGGATTGTAAGTTTTACGCGTTTCCTTTCGTTCGAATATAACGAGTTTTAAGCAAACATTTGTCACCTTCGTTAGTTATTGCTGCAAGTCTGCCTAGGGGTTGCTATGCTAAGAATTTTAACCCTACAATGCTAATTAAACCCAACCTTTGCCCATGCAAGGCTTCAGTTAGTACCGTACTAGGCCTAGTACTAGTAGTAGAGACACTACTCGCACTAGCGCTCTAGTCTAGAGTCTAGATAGAGCAGTGTAGACCACACTGACTTAGTGACTCACAGCTGGTTCTTTGTGAAGACAGGATATTATTGTTAGTGGAAACCACACGTTTTACAGTATCTACAGTATCACTGTAAAACGTGTGGTTTCCACTAACAATAATATCCTGTCAAAATGGGGTGGCTGCCCAGATGATCAGCCTCAAAGGATATTAGGAGCCGCTGTAGCTCAGTTGGTAAGTTTGAGTCGCTAGCTCGTAATCCGTCAGGTTTGCAGGTGAACGCTTGGTTCACAGTGGTGTGTCCTTGGGAAAGGCACTTTGCTCCTAATAGGTCCTTCTTCTTCTTCTTCCTATTACTGGACTGGGCCTGACAGCATTTAAAGTCCAACTTGGTACGCGATTGACAGGCGGTGTGTGCTTTCAATGCCTAATTTAAAACTTGAATAATAATTCGGGATCCATCCCTAAAAAATTACATTAACAAATCCTGTTTAGCATAGTAAGATGATTTATATATTTGTTCTGCTTCTTTCACAATTCGTTTGTATAAGTATCCTTAAGATAAGGCTTATTACAAGTCCTCTTATTGTCATATCTGCTGTTTATTTATTTCTCCTTCTTTTTCTGCATTCCCAGGCCTTTGGGCCATAATGGGTGAGGTACATGTCCGGTTTTCAGTTTTCACTGGTCTCCCTGCTGCATTCAGCCGACACATTCCGATTTCAGGGGAGCTCAAAGGAGGTCGTCCAGCTGCCTGAATGAAGGCATCCACCCACAGCCAGGTTTATTGCTTTAATTTGTGACATTTGAAATAATGAAATGATATTTCAGCCAAAGGGAGTCCACCGTTCAGGAGGGAGTACAATGGCACTGAAGGGGATTCGAGTGGTGGAGATGGCGGGACTGGCTCCTGCACCGTTCTGTGGCATGATTCTGGCTGACTTTGGTGCCAGAGTTACACGTGTTGACAGGGTAAGAGTTTTAAATGTTGTGTGTGTGTGTGTGTGTGTGTGTGTGTGTGCATGTCTGGTGTGTCTATATGTGATGTAAACTAAATGCATTCGTGAATATTTATTCGACCAAAAAAATAGTTCTAAAATTAATGTGAGTTGATGTATGGGTTTGACTTTAACTCTATCATACTACCCCACACTTGGTGTGTGTGTGCGCGCGCGCGTGTGTGTGTGTGTGTCTGTGTCTGTGTCTGTGTCTGTGTCTGTGTCTGGTGTGTCTATATGTGATGTAGATGCATTCGTGAATATCTATTCGACAAAAAAATAGTTCTAAAATTAATGTGAGTTGATGTATGGGTTTCACTTTAACTCTGTCATACTACCCCACACTTGGTGTGTGTGCATGTGTGTCTGTGTCTGTGTCTGTGTCTGTGTGCAATGTTGATGCCCTTTTCCTTTCCTTTAATCCTCAGCCTAATGCTATGGACATGGATCGTCTGGCTCGAGGCAAACAGTCAGTTGTGGTGGATCTGAAGAAGAAGAAGGGGACAGACATCGTCAGACGACTGTGTCACAAGGCAGATGTGCTTCTGGAGCCCTATCGCCCCGGTAAGCTTTTGGTTGTGTCTCATACTTCTCGTACGTTAGGCACTCTCTGGACTCTCTTTGGCTGAAATACCATTTCATTATTTCTAATGTCACAAATGAACGCTTCTAGCACCATGTATAATTTGATGTTCTTGGTTTTCCATTACATTCTGGAGCCCTATCGCCCAGGTAAGAGCCCATTGCCACCGACGAAAACTGCGAGCTGCTGTGGGTGAAAATCAGAATGAAGCGCAACCGTCACCTTCTGATCAGCGCTTACTACAGACCTGATGTCTCCGACAAGACCAGCCTCCAGCTGATGCATGAGTCTGCTGCCCATACCATGAAGACAGGGAACATAGTTGTGCTTGGGGGAGATTTTAATTTCCCTGGGTGGGACTGGGACACCAAGAAACTGAAGAAAGGCTCCCCTTACCCTGGCCTTCACTACCAGTTCACGGACATTCTAGCTGACTTGGGCGTGGAACAGATGGTTGAGCAGCCGACCAGACAAGAGAACACGCTTGACCTGCTCTGCACCAATCATCCCTGCTTAGTTCTTCGCATTGAGACTATGCCCGGATTGTCTGATCACGAAATTGTTTACATGGAGCTCCAGCTGAGACCAGTCCAAGAATGGCAAATCCCTCGCCCCATGCCGTGCTACAACAGGGTGGACTGGGACTCACTGCGGGCTTCAGTGAATGAACTATTCACATCTGTCATCAAGGACTTTAACCCAGACTCCAACCCTGAGGAGATTTGGACCACTCTGAGGGACGGCTTGCTGGAGGGCGTTCAAACGCATATACCACACCGCAAGTTAGGATCCAAGCGCAGTCTCCCATGGATCGATTACACCACCAAGGCACTTATCAGACGCTGAGATCGCATCCACAAGAAGTGGAAGAAGACTGCAAACCCTGTCCTTCACAGAGAGTTCAAGTTTGTGAAACGCACCATTCAAAGAAATCTCCGTCAACAGTATTGGAGGTACACAGAAAGTCTAATAACGGAAACAGACACAACTGGGGATCAGCCTCGCCCAAACAAGAAATTCTGGTCCTTTATACGTCAAAGGAAGACTGATCACTCTGGTGTCGCCCCACTGAAGGTGAACGGGAGGCTGGTGACTGACAACAAGACCTAAGCGGAAGAGCTTAACAGGCAGTTTCAGAGTGCCTTCAGCACATCAGAAGCCCTCTCTGAAGAGGAAATGGCTGAACGGTGTCCCATGCCCCCTCTCCACAACAACATGCCATGCGAGGACATTGTGATCTCAGAGAGAGGAGTCGTGAAACTGCTTCAAGAACTTGACCCAAATAAGGCTAGCGGTCCAGACGGCATCAGCCCCCGAGTCCTTAAAGAGGTGGCAAAAGAGATAACCCCGGCTCTCTCGTTGCTGTTCCAGGCATCCCTAAGCACAGGTGTGGTTCCGGCCGGCTGGAGGGAAGCGCTCGTCACCCCAATCTTCAAGAAAGGAGAGAAATACAATGCCGAAAACTATAGACCAATCTCCCTGACAAGCGTTCCCTGCAAGCTGCTGGAACACATCATCGTGAGGAGCATCCTGGGATATGCAGAGGACAACAACATCCTGCGTCCTGAACAGTACGGCTTCAGAAAGCGCCACTCCTGCGAGTCCCAGCTCATAGGTTTTGTGGACGAGGCATCGGAGGCTCTCGAAAGAGGTCACCAGGAGGACGTCTTAATAATGGACTTTTCCCAGGCATTTGACAAAGTCAGTCATGCCCTCCTCATCTACAAGCTCCGTCAATATGGAATCGCGGAGAAGACCTGCCGGTGGATAGAGAGCTTCCTTGCAAATCGAAGCCAGGTAGTTGTTGTAGGAGGAGTGAAATCAGACCCTGCACCTGTCCAATCTGGAGTACCCCAAGGGTCCGTGCTTGGTCCGTCCCTGTTCCTCCTCTACATCAACGACCTCCCGGAAGGACTCAACTCCACAGCACACTTGTTTGCAGATGACACCATCTGTCACCAAGACATCAAAGCTCCCTGCGACCAGAGCACGCTCCAAGATGATCTAGATAGGCTCACATTTTGGGAAGATAGATGGAGAATGGCATTTCACCCCCAAAAGTGCTCAGTGCTCCACATGACAAAACGCAGGAACACTCTGGAGAAGGCCTATTCCCTTCATGGACACCAACTCCAGAGCGTGCCCAACGCTAAGTACCTGGGTGTCATGATTTCATCTGACCTCAAGTGGGACACCCATGTCAACAATGTGGTTAGCAAAGCCAACAAAACCCTTGGTTTTCTGAGGAGAGCACTGAAGATGAACAACAAGAAGATCAGGGCACAGACATACAAAGCAATGGTCCGCCCCATCTTGGAGTATGCAAACCCCGTCTGGGACCCCCACAACAAAGGCAGCATTGAAGCTATTGAAAAGGTCCAGAACCGTGCTGCAAGATGGGTGGCCTGCGATTACCGGCATACAACCAGAACCACAGAGCTCCTGAAAAAACTGAAATGGCCCCTTCTTCAAACCCGCCGAACTGAAATCCGACTGACCACCTTCTATAAGTTCCACACAGGCCTTCTCACAATCAACTCCAAACATCTCCATACAAACACTCTACAAAAGAAAAGTCTCCGCCAGTCACACTCTGCCGCCTATGACATTCCCAGTCATAGAACCCAGTACCATAAAACCACATTCTTTCCTCACACTATCCCGCAATGGAACAGCCTTCCTCAGCAAGTTGTCACCACCCCGACATTGGAGGCATTCAAAACAGCCCTCCATAAACACCTCCACCAAACCACCCTGCCTCAGTCACCTCCCCCTCCCCCCCAGGTCCCAACCACACATTAAACTAGGGTATATGGGGCCATAGATCAAAGTAGTGGTAAATGAAAGGCAGGAGCTGTGCCGGTCGGGGTTCGACCCCGGGGGCCGCTACGGTAGCCGGATTGGTCTTGCCTAGATACTGTGAAAGGTCTTGGTCCTCCTCTGCATGCAACATGTGCGACCTACTGGCACACATGTCCCCTACTCCTTTGCATGCATCATGTGGGGCCCAAGTAACGGTCGTGCATGACACACTCTCATTGCATCATGCGGGGCCCGGGTGTCTCTGGCTAGACCAGGGCATTAAACGGTCGTGTATGACTTTTAACTCATCTTTCCCTCTCAGCATTTCACTTTATTTTTTATTTTTTATTTTTTTATAAATTATTAATTATTATCCTTCTACGTATAGCAAACGGAGTACCTTACCTAAAAATACTTAAATTATTCCTGACCAGTTTGGCTCTATCTTCTCCCCATACTAGTATTTCATCAGTTGACTTTCTACCTCTTTGCTGAACTTATTTTCTTTCTTTTTCGTACTACCCCCTAAAGTGCAGCAGAATCTTCAACGTGATGAAGTTGGCTGCCTATGACGAAGAAGAAGAAGTTAAGGTTTTGGCTGTCTCATGCTTCAGGCACCCGTTTCGTGTTTATGACGCTCAATCTCGAAGTCTCCTTCTTTCAGTTTTATGAAAACAATCCTCAGCTTCTTCTTCTTTTTCTTCTTCTGCGTTCCCGGGCCTTATGGACTTAATGGGTAAGGTAGATATGTGTCCAGTTTTTAGTTTTCACTGGTCTCCCCGCTGCGTACAGCTGACGCATTCTGATTTCGGAGGAGCTCAAAGGAGAACAATTATTTGGAAGATTTGTTTTTGAGAAAAGGCAGGAGAATGGGTCAACAAGTCAAAAAGATAGCAGATGACAGTAGGCAAAGGGAAAAGGCAGGGTCAAAGAGAGTGGCAGATTAGAGGAAGGACTTCCAGATGGTGGGGGAACTATTTTTTTCTTCTCGAACATCTCAGATGGGCATCCCAGTATCTAGCATGAAGGTGGCAGTACGTTGCAAGTCTTCCAGGCTTCCATAGAGTTTCTGGGCCACACTACAGGCACAGGGTCTGGTCAGGTCCTCTCTCTGGGCTGTTGGAAGAGTGCAGTATGTGGGTCACTTGTCTGGTTGTCTGTTGCCACATGGGCACTTTTCTGATTCACCAATGTGAAGTTTGGTGAACAGGTGGTGTTTCAGACGGTGTATTAATAGGATTATGATGATTAGATAGAAGATAATTATGATCGTGACGGCTACAATGACGATGCTGATAAAGATGATGATTACTACATGTTCACCAAGATTTGCAGAGGTAGGGGGCTTAGTAGGTGATGTCCTGAACAGGCTCCGCTGAACTCCACCGAAGTGACTCAGCAGCAGTGCAGTGCCTCTTCGGTTGGTTGCCTCCTGACAGCCTAACATAGATTTGCTCCCCTTGGACTGCTGGTCTCGGATTCTGCGACCTGAACAAGCCGGGGTGTAGCTGCGAAGTGGGATTCGGAATGAGCGGCGTGGGAGCAACCCAGAAGATGGGACAGCAAAAAAAAAAAAAAAAAAAATTTGCAGAGGAATGTTTGTTAAGTTTTCAAATCATGATGTGATAAATCCCCTCTATCTTTGCACCCTTCAGGCGTGATGGAGAGGATGGGGCTGGGCCCTGACGTTCTGATGAAGGATAACCCTCGTCTCGTCTACGCCCGCCTGACCGGCTTTGGTCAGTCGGGGCCTCTGGCCAACAGCGCTGGACACGACATCAATTACATTGCAATATCAGGTGGGTGGCCTTTCCATCATCACTGTGTTTTGTTGTTTGCCCCATGGGGATACCCGGGGGAATCTATATACAAATAGTTCCCCCAACTTCTGGAAGCTGTATGCTAGCAACTTCTTCTAATGTATCACTTTTGTTTTTTTTGTTTTTTTACTGTCATACTATTTTTCCGCCTTATTGGCCCATTCTCCCGCCTTTAACCCATACGATCTGTTTTTGCAGGCCTTTTGTACGATCTGTTTGTGCAGGCCTTTTGTATGATCTGTTTGTGCAGGCCTTTTGTCGACACTGGGCAGGCCTTTTGTACGATCTGTTTGTGCAGGCCTTTTGTACGATCTGTTTGTGCAGGCCTTTTGTACGATCTGTTTGTGCAGGCCTTTTGTATGATCTGTTTGTGCAGGCCTTTTGTCGACACTGGGCAGGCCTTTTGTACGATCTGTTTGTGCAGGCCTTTTGTACGATCTGTTTGTGCAGGCCTTTTGTACGATCTGTTTGTGCAGGCCTTTTGTATGATCTGTTTGTGCAGGCCTTTTATATGATCTGTTTGTGCAGGCCTTTTGTACGATCTGTTTTTGCAGGCCTTTTGTCGACACTGGGCAGGCCTTTTGTATGATCTCTTTGTGCAGACATTTTATACGATCTATTTGTGCAGGCCTTTTGTATGATCTGTTTTTGCAGGCCTTTTATATGATCTGTTTTTGCAGACCTTTTATATGATCTGTTTTTGTAGGCCTTTTGTCGACACTGGGCAGGCCTTTTGTACGATCTGTTTGTGCAGACCTTTTATACGATCTGTTTGTGCAGGCCTTTTGTCGACACTGGGCAGGAAGGGAGAGCGGCCCTACCCGCCCATCAACCTGCTGGCGGACTTTGCGGGCGGGGGCTTGCTGTGTGCCCTGGGCATCGTGATGTCCCTGTTTGAGTGCCACGCCTCGGGCAAGGGCCAGGTCGTGGATGCCAACATGGTGCAGGGCTCAGCCTATGTCGGTCAGTGATTTGGAGTGATCTCAGATCGCCTCCACCCCCTCCGCAAGAACAGTCACACTTTCTCAACTCCAGCAGATCCTCTTTCGCGTCCTCACTGTCAGAGAACCTTCCAGGCACAGATTGGCCTTAGTCATCTTTTGGACCCATTCCCCACCCCCAGTGGGGATACCGGCGGTCTTTTGTATAAATAGTTCCCCCACCTTCTGGAAGTTCTGTGCTTGTAACTTCCTCTAATCTGTCACTCTCTTTGACTCTGCCTTTCCCCTTTGCTTGCTGTCATCTACTATCTTTCGGCCTTTACCGGGTCCATTCTCCTGCTTTTTTTCACGACACTTTCAAAAAGATTTCCTCCAGCCGAAGTCGGACTTGCTGGGCCTAACTATTTCTTAGTTAGGCGCATAACGGCATCATGACGCATCTGCGCTCATAACTGACAGGAAACTTAGCGATCGAAGAAGAAGAAGAAAGATTGCCTTGGCTTAAGGCTGTGTCAGACCAATTGACATAGGCTAGAACACCAAGGCTACATCAAAATGTTATGCTCTGCATAGTTATGCAGGGATTGTCTTTAGCCATGACAAGCTCCTAGCATAACATCATCAGTCTCCCAAATCCCCCGAAGACGGAGTGTGGCTGCACACGTGGCTGGGTAATCAAAAACTGTCACACACATAATATTCTCATCCCTAGCTTATGCACTTGTACCATAGTGTTCAAATGCTTCCGCTGTTGGGTGATCCTTGGAGTCTTTAAGCCAGGGTAAGTCGTCAACGCAACAACAGTGAATATGAAATAGTGAGGCTGAGAGAGAGGATACAGTGAAATGAATAAGGTGAAGGAACTTCTCCTAATTAACTCCCCAAGTTCATCCTCAAAAAAGGATGACCCAGACCTGCTTTTTACCAAAGTTATTTATGGCACCGATTCGCCTAGCAAAGTGAAAGTAGTTGCCACAACAATACAGACCCAAGTTCATCCTCAAAAAAGGATGACCCAGACCTGCTTAGTATGACAACCACCCACACAACAGTGATCTCAGAAATCTGTTACAGATTCATTAAGTATGAGCTTAGGAGAGCAGAATGATTATTGTTGTGTTTTTATTTGTTTAACCCTTTCACCGCCAGTCATATTTCAGCCAAAACAAAAATCTCCATTAAATTTACCTGGGTAGAGAACAAAAACCATCTGCAGTATTGGGGATTCTTCTGTGACATATATAAAATAAGGTCTATCCTTACTTCCCAAAACTAAGACAATCAGGTTTTGGGAGAATAGACCCCAATTTGATGCTTTTTAGTGACATAGGTGTTAAATCACTGTGGTGCTAAAATGCGACTTTGGCAGTGAAAGGGTTAAAAACAAGCAACATGACTTAGCTAGTATTAGAATCAAATACCATATTTTTCTGACTATAAGGCAATACTTTTTTTTCCCCCAGACTGAGACCCCTGCGCCTTATAATATGAATACTAAAATAGTAAGAAAATATAGTAACAAAATTTAAATTTTGTGTAAAAACAATTTGGGAGTGCCTTATAACCAATTGTAGTCTGAAAAATAAGGTAAATGAGAAACAGTTTCAGATGATAATCTAAGTAAGAAAATTTGATAAGAAATATTAAATTTTCCGCTACCATTGGTTGTTAAATTGTCACAGTTACCGTAAGAATAATGTAAAACCTGCAATAACAGTTACACTTTCTCAACCCCGGCAGATCCTCTTTCGTGCCCTCACTGTCAGAGAACCTTCCAGGCACAGATTGGCCTTAGTCATCTTTTGGACCCATTGTTGTTGTTGTCATACCCTGGCTTAAAGACTCCAGGGATCATCCCAACAGCCGAAGCACATGAACACTATGGTACAAATGCACCAGCTAGGGATGAGAACATTACGTGACTGTTTTTGATTACCCCGCCACATGGGCAGCCATGCTCCTACTTCAGAGGATTTTGGATACTGATGATTGTATGCTAGGAGCTTGTCGTGGCTAAAGACAATCCCTGCATAACTATGCAGACCATAACAACACTTTGATGTAGCCCTGGTGTTCTGGCCTATGTCAACTGGTCTGACACAGCTTTAAGCCAAGGCAATGGACCCGTTCAGCGCATTAGCATCCCTTTGTGAAGAAATGACCCGTTGAGGAATGGTTTTTATTTTGTATGACAGACAAACAATACTTCTGTATTGGCTGTTACTATTATTTTTTAGTCACAGTCTCAGACTCGTCTTGGGAAATCTAGCTATGAATTTGGTTCATACCAGGCAATGGGAATCACCCTGCTCTTCTTGACTTTTCACTACCATTGGCCGTTCTTCGTGCGTAAAGAGCACAAGTCAGACTTCCAGTCTGAAGGACTATTTTTCCTTCTGACTGGAAAGAAAGGGCAGGGCTATACGATTCAAACCCCAGTCACTCATGCATTGAATTGGCAGGTGAATGCCTTAACTCTTTCACCACGTAATAATTCCCGGTAGCTTTTCGCCACAGACGTGTATTAAAATCGACAATTTTCAACTTGACTTTTACTTACTTTGTTTGCATATCAAGTGTGAGTGTTTGGTATTGATGGACAGAACCATTGGCCACTGCAAAGAACACCTTTTGCAAGAGTGAATGCCCTTGGTGGGTGGGGGAAGATGGTTGAGTACTGACCAAACAAGGGAATAACTCTTGCCAATAACCCTTGCCAATAACCCTATTTGAGGCCACTTAACGGCTGCCTTTTGCAAGAGTGAATGTGATTTTGGATACTGATCAACAAGGGCTTAATTCTTGCCGTGAAGGGCGTTAATAACCCTACTTGCAGTGACCAATAACAAATTTTTGTTTGTTTGTTTTTTCCATTTTCACACCAGAAATGCAGGAATACAAACATACTCATTTTGCTCTGATGGTGTTGTTTGCCTCTTAGCCGCTATTGGCCGCACATTCAGTTAGTCTTTTCAAAAGCTGCTTGTAACCAAATTAACCCAGTTTTGCTCAAGGGAAAGCACTCAGAAGACAGATAAATGATTGCTGAATGTAATTAATAATATTTTTTTCCCCTTAGACCATAGCCATGCACTGCTCAGAGTCAAAGTCACCACACATATTTGTGTGGAGCATACTGAACGAAGGAAGCTTCTACCACGCATATGTGTGTGCCACATAGTGAAAAAGTTAACTATTCTGCTACCTTCATGTGATCATTCTTCTTCTCGTCAATCGGCCACCTTCATCAGGTTGAAGATTTTGCCGATATTGAAAATGAAGGTCACAAGCAGCGCCAGGTCAACTAAGAAGCAGGACAAAATAAATTAAATGAATTTAAATGATACATACTTAAAAATGGGATTGGGGGGGGGGGAGGAGGGGGTAGAGTACAAAGAAAGGTCTAGCAGACTCCCTAGTCTGATATGCCCAGCATTAGTGGAGCTGCCAGACAGGCGCAACGCTCTTCGGCCCCCAGCAAGCTGGGGACCTAGTCCGTCCCCGACCCAGCCTAACGCTGGTCCAGGCCCACAGTATCATTCATGTTGTCCTTACCACATTGCAGGCAACTGGCTGTGGCGGTCCAGGGACCTGCCAGGTATATGGGGCCAGGGGCGCGGGGAAAATGCCCTGGACGGGGGAGCAGCCTTCTACGATGTCTACGAGACGCAGGACGGGAAGTTCATGTCTGTTGGGGCCCTGGAACCCCAGTTCTTCCGTGACTTGCTTCAGGGTGAGAGACCCAGCGGTTTTCCAACACCATTGTCTTAAATTTGCTTTTACTGTGTTCTTTTGTTTTGTTGTAGGAATGTAAATCTTCTTTTCAGTTCCCGAGCCCAGCCAAAGTCGGACTTGCTGGGCCTATTTCTTAGGCGCGTAACGGCAGCATGACGCATCTGCGCTCGTAATTGACAGGAAACTGTCTGAGCGATCGAAGAAGAAGAAGTTCCCGAGTGAAACTTCGGGAAGTATTGCTTTTGTTGCATCCGTCCGTCTGTGCATGCGTGCGTGTGTGCATGTGTCCGTCCACAGAATCTTCAGAATCTTCAGTACGATGAAGGTGGAAGATCAAACAAAGAAGAAGATGTCTGTGTGTCCGTCTGGCCGCGTTTTCTTGTTTCAATTAATTCTCATGCAAGCAATCTTTTTGTTGCTTTCTTTCTTTGTGTGAGTGTGAGTTTGTGTTTTTTTAAAATGATAAGCTGTGTGTGTGCGTGTGAGGGGGGTGGGGGTGGGGTAGAGCAGGGAGTGGGTGGAGGGGAGAAGAGGTTAAGAAAATCATCAAATTTGAATGGCTCACTGTCATCTACTATCTTTCTGCCTTACCAGTCCATTCTCCTGCCTTTTTTCATGCAACACTTTCAAAAAGATTTCCTCCAGCCGAAGTCGGACTTGCAGGGCCTATTTTTTAGTTAGGCGCATAACGGCAGCATGACGCATCTGCACTCATAATTGACAGGAAACTGTCTGAGTGACCGAAGAAGAAGAATGGAAAAGAAGCATTAACGTGACAGACCAGTCTTACTAATGTTGTTGGTTCTGATTCATTAGTATACGATTTGTGAACTGACACATATCTGCGAGCCTCTGTGGTTTTTTGTAACGCACGTTCTTTGATATATAGACATTGAACTCCTCTGTAAACAAAATTCCATCTCAGCCCTCCAGAATAGTAACTGTCCTCTCAGCTTTCTGTAAGTCATAGTCGGACACTGGCATTCATACACTTCGATGCAAAAGAATCAATCTTTCATAGACAACGTGTACACTCACTCTCTCATGCACACTCCTCAATATCACTAGCTTTATCCATTTATCCGTTATTTCTCTCTTGTACATATACAAACACATACTCACATGCATACACTTGCACCACACATTCATCAAATTCACAATCATACAACAAATATTGTCTGAATCGCTTTTAGTGGAAGGACATAAAATTGAAGAACACACACACAGTCTCTCTCTCTCTCAGAAAAAAAGAGACAAAGAGAAATACCAAATTATACACATATATAAACACTGTCAACACACCCAATCATCAAATGAACCGTTATTATTATTATTATCATTATTATTATGTTCACTCTTAAATTCTTCTTTTGTATTCACAGTTGTGCTAAGTTTCTAAATGATATTGATTAATAATACCTTTAATTTTGTTCATCAGTACATTACTTGGTTTAAATGCAGTCTCCATCTGTTCAATCAATTGTGCAGTGTAAATTTAAGGAGCACGTTATAAGCTTCGAGCTTGTTGCTCTAATTGTCTTTCTGTTCGACTGCTTTCAAATGAATAAAGATTTGTTTAAACCAATTGAACCGCTTACTTCCAGGCTTGAACATGGACGCAGCCCAGACTTCCCAGATGAGCGACCAGGCGTCGCTGCGGCGAGCCTTCCAGGACGTCTTCAAGACGAGGACCCGCGACGAGTGGTCCCGAATCTTTGCCAGTCTGGACGCCTGTGTTCAGCCCGTGCTGGAAATGGACGAAGCGGCGCTGCACCCCCACAATCGAGCCACGCAGACATTCATTCCCGACCCTTCCTCGGGGAAGGCGGAGCCTGCGCCCGCTCCTCGGCTGTCGAGGACTCCAGGGGTGAGCGAGGTGTCGCAGCAGCCCGGGGTGGGGCAGGATACTGTGTCAGTGTTGCTGGAGACTGGACTGGACCGGCAGGAAATTGGACAACTGCTGAAAGAAGGGGTTGTGGTAGACGGGAGTTTGGAAAAAGCTAAACTGTGAGTGCAGGGATTAAGGTTAAATGACTCAGAAATTTCAGAGCCCTAATGCTTGGTTGTAAATGTCATTGTTTAAAGGGTGAAAATATTGTGGTATGAAAGATAGAGAGTGAAAAAGTCATTGTTTGAATGATAGAAGGTGAAAGTATTATGGTATGATGAAAGAGGGTAAAATTTTTATAGTATGAATGATCAAGCGTTCAAAACTCTATGGTGTGAATGGTATAGAGGGTAAAAATTGTATAGTATGAATGATATAGTGTAAATGGCATGAATGATAGAAGGTAATCATGTACATATTATCATATGATTTATAGAGTGAAAAGTTTATGGTATGAATGACGGCGGATGGAAATATTACGATGCAAATAAAGGAGGATGAAAATATTGTATGATTTATATGTAAATATATAAGTGAAACTATTACAATATGAATGATTCAAGAGGGAAATATGACGTGAATGATTAGGTATGAAAATCTTATGGTAGCAATTGTTGAATGATGTTATGGAAGAAAGTGCATAGAAATCTAAGCTATAAGTGCCTCAAAGGGTGAATTGATGGAATTAAGACCGAAAGCATGGTACTTGTCGAAAGAAATAATTGTCAAAGTGGTCCACTGAAATCTAACCTTTTACTGTATCAGAGGGTTGGGACATTTGAAGAACATTATTATGCTCAAAAGCTCTACATGGTTTTCTCCTCAGATCATACTGACTTCATTTATAAGTGCCTCAAAGGGTGAATTGATGGAATTAAAACTGAAAGTATGGTACTTGTTGTCGAAAGAAATAATTGTCAAAGTGGTCCACTGAAATCTAACCTTTTACTGTATCAGAGGGTTGGGGCATTTGAAGAACATACGCTCAAAAGCTCTACATGTTTTTCTCCTCAGATCATACTGACTTCATTTTTTTTCTACTTCATTCTGTCAGAGCGTTGTTGAGAGAAAATGTTAAACATAAACATTTGTTTATTTAATGTTTGAATAAAGTGAGCTATATGATCGCCGCCATATTGAATGAAACAAATTTTATGACGAGTAGTTTAATTTAAAGAAGTAAAAAACGAAAATAGGACACACTGGAGAGTCTAAGGGAAGCAACTACAATGGGAAGGTTTTAGGATTAATAAGAACAGCGAGTTATTTCCCTTTTATTGGGTTTCACAACAGTCAAAATATGTCGGGGGGGGGGGGGGGGGGGGGGGGGGAAACCTCCGATGTGACTCCAAAAGATGGGAACAGTGTCGGAATGACGTCTCCGACATGACTCCATCGAGTTAACTTTGGTTCATAGGGAGAGCCAGATACACAGAGGGGGGGGGGGGGGGGGGGGGGGGGGGGGGGGAGATAAGGGAGAGAGAGGAGGGAAGGCAGACAGACAGACTAAAAGACAGAAAGATCAGCTGGGCTGTGAAGATAATTTGTAAAAAGACTGATGATTATTATAATTGTAACTATAAAGCACCAACAAAATACAAACCTCCTCTACGAGAGACAATGAACAATTGCTGTTTTTAAGATAAAAAAATAAGGTAACTCTCTGATCAACAGAGCACCGACAATAGTGATGTTCGTAAAGAGGTGGTGAGGTGCTGTTTAATATGATGCAACTTTATTGTTTTTTGTTTTAAATGGTTTTTTTATGTGTAATCAGTTTTTTTGGTGGTTTTTTTTTATCAATTGGAAAGAGTAATACAAATTTACAATCACGATAGTTTACTTAAATACATTGTATTGGAGAGTAATACAAATTTACAATCATGATAGTTTACTTAAATAAAAATACTCAGTGAGTAATTGCTTTATGAAAATTGTGGGAAAACAAACAAGTTGATGTTTTACATTAAAAAGACAAGATTTCTTTTGGTTTGCTCATTTTTTCTCCCACTTCAGATTTCTTTCTCTCACTTAAAAAAAAAAAATGTACAGCAAATTAACATTTGAAACAAACATATAAGAAGATTTACTCTGATCAGATTGTGTTTAGGTAATCCATATAATTATATAATTTGTTCTTGATTTTATTTTGGCTGTCCCATCTTCTGGGTCGTACAGTGGTGTTGCTCCCACGCCACTCATTCCGAATCCCAATTCGCAGCTACACCCCAGCTTGTTCAGGTAGCAGAATCTGAGACCAGCAGTCCAAGGGGAGCGAATCTATGTTAGGCTGTCAGGAGGCAACCAACCGAGGAGACACTGCACTGCTGCTGAGTCACTTTGGTGGAGTTCAGCGGAGCCTGTTCAGGACATCACCTACTAAGCCCCCTACTGATGACAATATTCTCTTAGTCGCGTAGCCAGCGTGAGTGAGGTCCTCCTCCGAGGGCGCCACCACGACCGCCCACTGACAGCTCCCCAGAACACACTTTTGATACCCATGACTTTGACCTGAACGCACCAAGGCATAGACTGGATTGGAAATCGAAACTGAGGTCAGCGTGAGAGCAGGGCATGCAAAGCCACAGAATTTGAGACATTTTTTTCTTTTTAATGATTGATGGAAATGAGGCGGATGACAACGATGACGATGATGCTATGGAGTTCCGTATCGGTCTGAGACTGCATGACAAGGCTGTATTCTACGCTTCCTTTCATAATGATATCCCGGCGTTAACCAGACCTGAGAACTACAGACACCTGCAGTGTTGGTCTTGAAATTAGAGCAACACTATCAGAATTGCATCCATTAAGCGGATGAAGCTCGACTGTGTGGTTTCAGTCTTCCCATTGAGCCCATAGCGACTCACTCTGGGTAGAGTTGGTCCAGGACCGAAAAAAACCTCACCTCTGATGGGATTCGAACCCAAGACCTCCCAGCCAGTAGTCCGCGACGCTAACCACTACACCACGGCGGCTGGTTGATTTATTTTATTTTAAAATTAAGAATTATTAACACACCCACGCAGCAAGGTTCAAATACTTACAAAAGGTTATAGAGGTCAATAATTTGTTTTATTTCACCATTGTTTTCTTGTTCACACATTACAAGCCTAAAACTTAAATAAATATTTGGGTACAGTTTCAATTAAAATACACATACTATTCATACCTTTACACTGTCATTATGAAAACACACAACAAAATCATGAAAATACACAACAAAACTGATAATTACAAAGGTAAAATAAGTTATTGTTCATTTTGTTACAATTCATTCTGCAACACAATATCTGATGCTTTTTCCACATATATATATTTTTCTTCTAAAACAGTCTTTATTTAAAGTTATTCTGTTCACCTATGAGCTTAGTTTACTGATATGCCCCCTTTCCGGGTGGGGTTTCGGTATCAATCGGGTGTAGAGTGGCACAGTGGTAGCGCGTTCGCTTCGTGTCAAGTAAACCTGAGTTCGAACCTGGATACAGGGGATTTTTCCTCTCACTCTGCACTAGACCTTACGGTCTGAACGTGGAGTCTTTCGGATGAGACTATAAACCAAGGTCACGTGTGCCCATGCACTTAGCATACGCTAAACCCAGTGGCAACGAAAAAGCTGTCATTTGGTCAAAATTTACACACACCCCTTTCCTTCCTCATCAGTCATACAAAAATCGCATAAAAACGTGAGCGGCACGCTTCCGGCTGTGATGCGCTCTCCAGGTGGGAGCAACCCGAATTTCACAGAGACGCCTCTGTGACTATAAAGTACCTAATACCTAATCTGATGTTATAACGATGGTCAAAGAGTCGCCACGGGCTGACCTGGTATTGCAGTATCTCCAGGATCAACCCAGAGTATATCGAAGACCACAGCACCAGAAGAACTTGTCCCTTAGGGCATACGCCATGAGGACATAACACTGTATTCTACTATTGTTCATTATCTACAAGTCACATTTGTTCTTTATACAGTGGAACCTCCCTTATAAGACCTCCCATTATAAGACTCCCTCCCACATAAGACCTATTTCTCCGAGACATTGCCCTTTGTAATTGTAAGTATTAAAATTACCTCCCTTATAAGACCTCTCCCTTATAAGACCTCATTTTGGATGATTTTTGAAGGTCTTATAAGGGAGGTTCCACTGTATTTCTTTGATGTAAGTTCGTTTAACGTCCTCTGGCCTGGAACAGACACATATGGGACATTAACCCTTTCACCGCCAGCCATATTTCAGCCCAAAATTTTCCATTAAATGTACCTGGGTAGAGAACAAAATCCATCTGCAGTACTGGGGATTCTTCTGTGACAGATATAAAATAAGGTTATGTCCTTACTTCCCCAAACTAAGACAATAGGGTCTTTGGATAATAGACCCCAATTTGATGCCTGTTAGTGACATAGGTGTTAAATCACTGTGGTGCTAAAATGCGACTTTGGCGGTGAAAGAGTTAATAACTATAAAGATAGTGGGACGGACGGTCCTGGAGGTACTGCAATACCAGGAAAGTCCCAGGTTTTTTTAGCAATCAAAATGTGCTAAAGACATATATTAAATTTTTGGCTAATGTTAAGATCAGCTCCCTCCGCTGTTCCAGGGTGAAGGCTTAGGGTTAGGGCCAATCAGCTCCCTCCGATTTACCTTTTCTGTTAAGCTGATTGGCCAACTTCACCATGGAACAGCGGAGGGAGCTGATCTTAACATTTGTCAAATTTTTTAACATTTGTTTGATGATGATAGGTCGTTTAACGTCCTCAGTCCTGGAATAGGTACATATGGGACATTAATAACTATAAAGATAGTGGGACAATCCTGGAGGTACTGCAATACCAGGAAAGTCCCGATTTTTTTTTTATAATCAAGATAGTTGAAATTTCATTAAATCAATTTTGTAATATAATCTTATTTCTTTAAGTCCGTAAGATTAATGTTTTATGTCCTCCCAATCGTTAGATCATATGGGACATTACTGTATATATATAGTTATTGGTATTTCTTCAAGATTTTTGTTGCTTTGAAAAGCAAAGGGGCAGTGTTAGCAAGGAGTTGGGGGAAAAACGAATATAACAAAAATGGTCAAAAACAAAATACATCAAACTGTTTACAAAAAAACCACCACAGACAAATTAACAACATACTTGGCACAATAGGAGGAATAATCAAAATGGCTTTCCAGTAAAAAGCACTTTCAAGGATAGAACACACAATTGTTATGTCGGGTGAAAAAATACTATATGCTCTAAACCTAATCTCTTTTTTTTGTCCAGTGGATAAATTGGTGTTTTTTAAAAATTGGATAATCTGATTTAATCCCTTGACTGCCAGAGAAAATTCAAGAAAAAATCATTGGGCAAACCATGCCATGAAAAAGACAACTGATAGAGACAATCTGGAAAAATGGTCTGGGGATATGGATCTCTTGATTGTGCAAGAGCTAAAACCAGCATATCAGGGTTATTCCTCTTCATCTGATGACGTCATCAGCGATGTCATCAGGAACGTATGTACTACGTTGGTGGCAGTCAAGGGGTTAAACAAGACGACTGAAGCAGCAACAAGCACAGCTTATACGAGATCAGATTGGATGATCTCGATGATTTCTAAATAATTAACATTAATAATGTTAACTAGAAATCAACAAGAGATCATCAAATCTGTTTAATTGGATTAGTATTTTGTTTGTAATTGGACTCTTGATCATGTGGATTTATGCTTAGTTTTCCACAAATGATCATTCACAATAAAATGGTATATTAAATGTTACGCAGGATCTAAACTGCTTTTACAACTTATTCAGTAACAGTATTTGTACAAGCATCATTACGACTGCATACTTTATAATATCAACACAAAATTCCTTTGTTTTTGGCATTCCACAACAACTCTTACAAAACAGAACAGGTTAACTCATAGCTCCCAATACTATGGTATAAATAAGGGTGTAGGCAAAACTCTTCTGCCATAGTTACTCAATGGGATAGATCAACTTGAGGTAATACACCACCATACAAAATTTGAAGTAATTCTGTGCAGCAGTTCATGCAATGTAGGGACAGACAAAACGGCAAACAAAAACAGACACAAACAATCACAATACCTCTCCTATCCAGATGGAAGGTGGAGAGTTATGCATGTTTTTTTTTTAAATCGACAAAGAAACGTGAACATTTCAGTCATAGCTAAAACAAACCCCAGTTGTACGAAAAACTGGTGGAACACATTTTTACTATGTACCTAGAACTAATTTTTACTATGTACCCTTTCTCCCCAGAAGTCGGAGTGTGGCTGCCCATGTGCTTGGGTAATCAAAAACAGTCACACACGTAATGTTCTCATCCCTAGCTGATGCACTTGTACCATAGTGTTCAAGTGCTTCTAAGGATGATCCCTGGAGTCGTTTAGCCAGGGTAAGAAAACAAACAAAGCTATGTACCCTTTCAGGTTTGTTCAAGGCAGAATGATAATCATATCGCGGCCACAGGCACTGAAACCGTTTGGCTGAGTATAGATTGTTTCAGTAAAATGGAGAAATATCACAGACGAGTTAAAGAAGGCACAAAGTGAGGAGTCATGGGAACAGAGCCGTTCGTCTACACATAAGCTATTCTACATATGTTCATCCATTATCTCTCCATACACGAGTCTCCCATTTCTATACACTACTACAGACAAACCTCTATTTTAAGACTTCCAAAATGTCCGGAAAAATCGGTCGTAGATTGGAGGTGTCATATGACGGAGGTTTTCACTGGCAGCCGTAGAAAGAAAACGTTCAGCACAGTTCATACTCTCTTCTTCATGCACACATACAATGACATATTAAAACTGGATTTGGGTCTTTCCAACTCCATAGGATTGTGCAATCGATGTATTACAGTTTCACTTCGCCGACTTCTGTTAATCACCTCCACTCTCGTCCAAAGTCAGTGGTTTTCTTTTTCAAAGTCAGTGGTTTTCGTGCTTTTCCTACGCTTTCCGCCATCTTTTCTACAACAAGGGAAGCGACTCCACTTTCAGGGCCTTGACCGTGGTTTGTTTCCCTTTGCTCGAAGTCTATGCAGACGACAACAACGGTCATAAAAACCAACAAAATGGCGGTCGTAAGTCGCGTTTTAGAGGAAGTCGTTTAAGAGAGGTCGTTTACATAGTAAAATATATCCGTGCCAACAAATCCGGTCTCAAATGAGAGGTGGTCGCTTAACAGAGGATCGTAAAATAGGGGTTTGTCTGTATCCATCAATTGCATACACTTGTGTCCAACTGTACACTATGTTCAACTACAAGGCTAAACCAAGAGCGAATCGCCACATTGACTCGCTCAGGCGTGCAACATTTTTCTTCACAATCTTGTCATTCTAAGGCCATGTACACACATATGGGGAGATTTCGTGCGGAAACCTGAGCGCAATCCGCAAATAAGTAAAAGAAAGAAGGGAAAATGATTTGCGCACGTGTCCGAATTTCACCTATATGCGTAAACTTTTATCATTCTTTCTTTCACTTATTTCTGGGTTTTCCCTACGAACTTACCCGTCTAATGTGAACCCGGCCTAATGCTCTTCACTACTTAAAACCCAGAGCAAAACTTGACCTCATTTCTTTATTCACATCACAAATATGACATCATTTCTTTATGACGTCATAACCATGACCCGTTGTGTGTAGGCTTACATAGTTAGTCTCCCTTTTCACTTTATTCCTAACAAATGTTTGATCACAATTCATCATTTTAAAACCCACTCCTCAATCTGTTAAATTTGTGTAACTCTGTGATTACAGATTCAACATGTCTCTTTTTCTTTTCCTTTTTTTGTTTTGTATTCGTGCTGGTTTTAGATTTTTGTGACTGTGATTACAAATCAGGACTTTTTTCTTCTTTCTTTGCGTTCGTGGTAGGTTTGAGATGCCTCTCTCTCTGTCTGTCTGCCTCTCTCTCTGTCTGCCTCTCTCTCTCTCTCTGTCTGTCTGCCTCTCTCTCTCTCTGTCTGTCTGTCTGCCTCTCTCTGTGTCTGTCTGCCTCTCTCTGTCTGTCTGTCTGCCTCTCTCTCTGTCTGTCTGTCTCTCTCTCTCTGTTCTCCCTCTTCCCCTTCTTCTTCTCCTTCCACCATGTCTAAACAGAAGCTGTCCCTTCCTAACTATTCTCCCATTTCACTTATTGCATGTTCAACCTTCTTTTTACAAAAGATCGTGTG
Organism: Phymorhynchus buccinoides; assembly: GCA_017654935.2. Taxonomy (NCBI): domain Eukaryota; kingdom Metazoa; phylum Mollusca; class Gastropoda; order Neogastropoda; family Raphitomidae; genus Phymorhynchus; species Phymorhynchus buccinoides. Next base: position 24,570 of record JAGGCT020002155.1, read on the forward strand.
CATGCTATATAATATTATTACACTGTTGGGGCACGTGCCTGTGCTGGAGTTCAGCTTCTTTTTCATTGACCTTTTTTATTTTGACACCCCCCTTTTTTATCGTGAGTTTTAGTCAGAATCCGTTTCTATGTGCGATTCAATCTTGTTTTAATCACTTGCCATTTTACCACTGACAAAGACGAATAAATGTCGGAATATTTGGGTATTTTATATCTTGTTTGTTGGCGGGTTTTTTAATCTTTTTAAAGTTTGTACCATATATAATAATATATATGGGAGAAAAAGTAAATCAGCACATTATTTTCTTTTCTTCTTTTCAGAGCACAAAACAAATCGTAAAGTTAAAGTTAAAGTAATTGAGTTTGTTTCTTAGGTTCACAAAACATACATTGGATACAAAAAAGTTTTATCAAAGCAAATTATATATATAC
>JAGGCT020002156.1:0-2500 GCA_017654935.2 Phymorhynchus buccinoides
TCTGAGTGTGACTTTTCAAGAGGAGGGGGAAGTTGTTGAAAGGGGGGGGGGGGGGGGGGGGGGGCATTTTGTGGGGGGGGGGGGGGGGGGGGGGGGGGGGGGGGGGGGGGGGGGGGGGGGGGGGGGGGGGGGGGGGGGGGGGGGGGGGGGGGGCGGGGGGGGGGGGGGGGGGGGGGGGGGGGGGGGTGACTGAGAAGAATGAATGTTTTTGTTCTTTTTGTTGTGGGTTCGAGATTTACCAAAACGGACCTACAAAGGTTGAACCACAGATTAAGAACCTCTCTGGTTGAACCAAGTAGGCTTTCAGTTCGTTTTTCTTTTTAGTTCTTTGCCAATCTATGATCGCAAAGGAGTATGTTTTCGTTCAGGTTTGTTTCCTTTTTTTGTTTGTTGTTCTTTTCTGTCTGTCCTAAGGATCTCCCGAACCGCTTGACTGATTCGCTTCAAATTTTGTGTGGTGGTGTGTCTCTATGAGATGAAGGCATCCGCACAAAACTTGTTGCCGCCCTGACCTTGACCTTGGCGTATGAACTTGAAAACCGAAAATCGTTAAGGGTCCATAACTTCCGCACCGCAGGTCCTAGAGTCTTGAAACTTGGCATGGAGGTACTTTCGCTTATGGTCGTTCTGCTGATGGCGTACCAATGAAGGTCAAGGTCAAGGTCAGGGAGATCGGTACGCCTTGAAAGTGGTAGGGGTCTAATAATTGGGGTTTTCTGTCCCACGCATATCTTCCAAACCGCTTCACCGAATCGTTTCCAATTTTGTGTGGTGGCGTGTCACCATGAGAGGAAGGCATCCGCACATAAAGTATCACCGTCGTGACCTTCACCTTGGCGTATGACCTTGAAAACCGAAAATCTTTAAGGGGCTATAACATCCACATCATTGTTCTTAGGGACTTCAAACTTGGCATGTAGGTACTTTGGCTTATGGTTGTTTTGATTGCATGCCGGTCAAGGTCATGGAGATCGGTAGGCCTTGAAAGTGGTAGGAGACTAAACATTGGGTTTTCAGCCACAAAAGTAAAAATATAATATTTTGCGGACCCGGCGAAACCGGTACTCAGCGTTACCGTTACTAGGCGTTACCAGTACGGGGCGTTGCGCTAGTAACCCATAAATTGAGGGGGGAAATGAGATTTTTGTCTTTCCAAGCCTGTTGTGAGAAACTAGCTCAGTGACTTTCCCTTTCGTGGTGCTGGGTCACATTATAATGCTGGGTTGATGTCAATAGTCTGAAATCCATTGGTCCGACGTGACAATAGTCCAACGTGGCAATACTTTACAATAGTCTGACGTGGCAATAGTCCAAAACGCAGCTGTTTTGAAATATTTTGTGTGACGTAGCATTGGTTCGACATGGTACAGTCCGACAGCTCAGTGTGTGTGTGTAAGAGAAAGATGGATGCATGGAGAGAGAGGGAATGTGTAAGTGTAGCCGGTCTGTGTGTGTGCACGTGCGTGTGTGCGCACGCACATGTGTGTGTGTGTGTGTGTGTGTGTGTGTGTGTGTGTGTGTGTGTGTGTGTGTGTGTGACTGAGAGAGAGAGAGAGAGAGAGAGAGAGAGAGAGAGAGAGAGACAGACAGACAGACAGACAGACAGACAGACAGACAGGCAAGCAGAGAGAGAGAGAAAGTGAATCAGACTGACAGATAGAGAGACAGACAGATACGGAGAGGGAGAGACATAAGACAGTGAGGCATACAGACAGACAGACAGGCAGAGAGACACTGATACAGACAGATCAATAGATTAACATGAAGACTACAGACAGACAGACAGACAGAGGGACACAGACAGACAGCAGAGAGAGATATGAGATGCATGCACCCATACAATTTGTTGGACCAACGCCACATCGGACCACGTTGAACAAAAAGATAAATAATGTCGGGCTGTTGACTTATGAGATCATTAACACTAGTACGATTTATATAATAACACATCGGAATTGTAAACGTTGGACCAATCCCACATCAGGCCAATAAACGTAGGACTATTGCAGTGATGTACTGAGGATTGAAAAGTGATAGGACAACATTGTCCTGAGATAAAATAAATCAGTTATAGGACATTGTTATGGCTCTTGCAGAAATCAGTAAGACAAAGTGTGCCAGTGTTAAAAATGTAATCAGACATTTGTCCTGACAGTGGATAACACAATAGAACCATTTCAATTTTACTAGGTCACTGGCCTATGACCGGGGCCTTGGGACATCACTGCTATTGAAGTGACTCAATATTGCCCACCACAACTTTTTCTGGTCTCTTTCTTGTTGTCTTTATAAATGTTTGTATTCCTTGCATGAATATTTATAGGTCCTCCAAATGTAATATCTAGTCTTCTTTGATTGCAAGTCAGTTCAAACTAATTTTGCTTGAAAATGTATAAATTGGGTTTGTATTTGAGCAATTTTGATTCTGTAATAACAGTATATATTTGAATAGAGGTGTATGGGAGAGGATATAAATATTGTTTGAAGTCTTATTATTGGA
>JAGGCT020002156.1:5000-18169 GCA_017654935.2 Phymorhynchus buccinoides
CCTATCTTCTGGGCCGTACAGCAGCGTTGCTCATTCGGAGTCCCAGCTGGCAAACACACCATGGTTTGTCTGATCATGGAATCCAAAATCAGCAGTCCAAAGGGAGCAAATGTATGTTAGGTCACCAAGCGGCAACAACCAGAGGAGACACTGCACTGCTGCTGAGTCACTTCCATGGAGTTCAGTGGAACCTGTTCTAAACTAATATACACAGGACACCACCTACTAAACATTCAGTGTGTGTGTGTGTGTGTGTGTGTGTGTGTGTGTGTGTGTGTGTGTGTGTGTGTGTGTGTGTGTGTGAGGGTCTGTGTGTCTCTGTGTGTTAGGGGTGTGAGTTTTGAAATTTGATTTTGAGGTATTGATATCGCTAACATTCAGTATATCATTTATCTTGTATTTTCAGATCAACCAACTTGAGACCCTCTTGTCAGAAGTTCAAGCCAAGTTCAAGGTCATGAGAGACGAGATCAATGTCACATTTGATGACATGCACGAATCGCTTGAAGCCCAACGACTGAAACTGAACTCGGCCGTCAAAGAGCGGGAAGAAGCCTTTACGTCGGGAATAAAATCCACCAAGTTGGATTTGGAAAACTATGAAGCCATTTTGTCAACTCATAAAAGTACTTTTGAACGACTGGTGACCTCTGCCTCTGACTGCTCTCTGCTGGGCATGATGGGAAAGCTGAAGTCACGCCTGGCTGAACTGGAGTCGCAGGCACTGCCCGATAAGCCCAAAGTAACGACCGGGGAACTGAAGCTGGGCTCAAAACCGACAAAGAAAACCAAAGAAGCTTTTGCCACCATTGGTGAGCTGACAGATTCAAGCGACCCTGAAAAGGTAATAGCCTCGAGAAATTAAATCAACATGCGTCATGCACTGTGCACTCTTTTTAGTCCCCGAGCCGAAGGTTCGGGGAGCTATTGTTTTTGTCTGGTCCGTCCGTCCGTCCGTCCGGTGTCCGTCCGGTGTCCGTCTGGCGTGCCTCCACCCGTCCGGCTTTCGTCCGTTTTTCTCAAAAACTATTCAGTCTATCATCATCAAATTTGGTATACTAGTTTGCCAAGATGCAAGCTATCCACTGATGTATTTAGTTTTACATTAAGGTCAAGGTCGTGCCAGGTACGGGGTTCAAACCCCGAAACACATAATCGCTAATATCTCGCGAAGTTTTGCATGTATTTTAATGCAGGTTTTTTTCACATTTCTTGATGAATAACACAGTTGTCATGAATTTTTCTGTGCGCGCGTGTGCACATGATCGCGCACGCTCAAATCACGGGTCCGAACCCCAAGGCTATATATAAAAAAACTATTCAGTTATTATTTCACATTTTTTGTCTGTGTCATTTAATTGTCTGTCTGTCTGTCTGTCTCGTGGTAGTGTGTTTGTGTGCGTGTCTGTATAATTTGTGTGTGCGTGTGTGTTTTGCGCGTGCGTGTGTGCGTGTGTGCGCGCGTATTCCAATCCCCTACCGCCCCTATTTCTATGCATGCACAGACAGATAGATAAGACTGACACAGAGACACACATAGACAAACACACGCGCGCACGCACACACGCCTTTTCGTCCCTCTAGTTAGTTGGGGGGGGTTTTATGGTCAGAGTTGGATTATTTTCCCCTATGCGACCGCCTCATGAACCCCCCCCCCCCCCCCCCCCCCCCCCCCCCCATTCACTTCAAGTCACCTCTGATGCCAACAGACCTTGCTTGGCGTGCGTGGCTGTTATGTCATGCAGCTGGTGATCAGATATAGTCAAGCCATAACAATGCTTTCTCTGTTCTTTCTTTTTTTGTTGTTACCATTTGATGCGTTTTTATGTATGTATACAGCCCACACATTCCGATTTCGGAGTAGCTCGGTGATGCTGCGAGGAGACTTTGCAGCCGCTCGGAGTTGCACTTGTTTGTTCTGTTTTTGTTTAGTCTTTTATTTGCCATCATCAATCTGTCATTTTGTAGTTCTCTAAAAGTTTTTTTCCCAGTCTCTCTGATTTGTCGTAATATTATCTTGATATTGGAAATGCCTTTTCTACTTTAATTTTTGAAAATTTCAAAGAAAATGAGCACCTATTCCGTCGGAAAATGTCCTTTTAATTGATACTTCACATTTTTTGTACTTTGATTGTTCTTTGCTCTGTTCCATTGTGTCTGACCTCCCAATTTTACTCATGTCTAGCCCCCCCCCCCCCCCCCCCCCTCTCCCATTTTCATTTCAATCTCCCGTTCATTTATACTCTCTCTCTCTCTCTCTCTCTCTCTCTCTCTCTCTCTCTCTCTCTCTCTCTCTCTCTCTCTCTCTCTCTCTCTCTCTCTCTCGGGTTACTTCAATGCGTTATATTATTAGGCTAATGTTTAGTAGTTTGCAATGTTTTGTTTTGCATGTTGAGTTATTTTTCGAGTTGCTTTCATATTACTTTTCATTCTGAGGACAGGATGAAAAAAATGATTTCAAGCTAATTCCTTTATCCTCAATAAAGATCATTCTGACTTGACTTGACACACACACAGTATCCCCAAATGTCTAAACTGACAAATACATGTACCAGTCAAATTAGAAACATTTTGCCCAAAGTTTGTGTGAAAAAAAGGTCTATTGAGGTTAAATATGCCAAGCCCCTCTTCATCTTATCTTCAGTCTGAGGAAGAGCTATGCTTGAAACCGGTTACTACTACTTCGATTTCCAGGGATCCAACTACCACCCATCAAAGGTCAATCTATGTCATAAATAATATGCAAAAACCTTGTGTATTTGTCACCAACTCTTCTTACTCCATTTTTGTTAGTTATGCCAAATACCGTAAAGCAATCAATGTAACAATATGGAATGAAGTTGTTCTGGGGGCACACCCAGTGCCATGTGAACATTTCGCATGGTCTTGGGTGGGAAGATTATGTGTATGGTTCATTTACAGTTCTTCTCAAATCTGGATTACTAGGTTTTTGAATTTTACCCGCAATGTGTTCTTTATTCTGGACTGTGTGCAGGAAACTAATGCCCCGAGACTCTTCTGTGAGTATATAGTACCTAATACCTGATCCCTGTTCTCACCCAGTATATCTACAATGTGTTCTTTATTCTGGACTGTGTGCAGGAAACTAATGCCCCGAGACTCTTCTGTGAGTATAAAGTACCTAATACCTGATCCCTATTCTCACCCAGTATATCTACAATGTTCCCCCTCTTACTTACTTTCCTTTGTTTTTCTCAGATTATATTTTCAGATAAATTGTGGATTTAGGTGAGTTTTTTTAATGTTCTGCTTTTCAATTGAATGGTCATGTTTTTATGGTCATCATGTCTTCCTCTAGCTCTAACGCACGAGAAGAATAGAACTGTGCAGTTTTTATCTGTATTCATCTTCTTAGTTTCACAAGAACTCATGAAAAGTCACAATTGAAAGAAATGATAGGGACAGAGAAAGTATTCAGTCTGGACAGGCTGAAAAAAAGAGCAAGCCAAATTAATTGTCTTGTTCATATATTTTATTATCTATTTTCTGTGTTTTGTGTATATCACAAAGTTTGGATTTATCTTTTTTCTTATTTGTATTGGTTTTCTGATGTATATTTAGCGAAGGATTTGAAATGTACCTGTCTTTATTTTCTTTGATAATGTTTAAGTCATCCTGTTTAGTCTTGTACTTGCCAGCCGCCATTCAGAAATTATGTGTAGTACGTTGGCACAGTGTAAGCTTTAAGCTTTTTGTTGCCGTTATGTTGGCTTAATATTTGTGTAATGTGCGTTTTGGTAAATGAAAATCATTTAAGCCAATGGTGTTTTATTTGGGGAGGAGAGGTGGGGAGCGTTGGGAAGTACAGTACTGCAGAGTTTTGAGCTGTTACGGTTTTAAAGGGACACCCTGACGGATGAGTGTTTACAAGAAACACGTCGAGATCACCAGGAAAACACCCTTTACAGAGATCGCAACTCACTTTGCTCTTTTTTCCAATAGAAATCAAACCATCAAATCGGTGATTCCTCCTTGGCGGAGGTGCTGGAAGTCAAAACTCTTTCAGTGAAAGAATAGCCGCCTAAGACAGACCAAATCCTTTGCGCGAAATTTCTACAATACCAGCCTTATTTATTTATTTTTTAATAGCTATTTTATGCAGTTTACTACCAAAAGGAGTTTCGCTCACAACAAAGGATATAGCTCCAATTTATTTTTTATTGCACTACAGAGAAGAAAAAGCTTCAACCTCCACATCCACCCACCCCGTCCAAAATGGCTTGTCTATCCAGAAACTCCGCCATGGGAGGAATCGCTGTTTTGACTGTTTGATTTATAGGAAACCACAGCAAAGTGAGTGTTCCGATCCTTGAAAAGGCTGTCTTTCTAGTGATCTGGACGTGTTTCTTGCAAAAGCACTGAGGGGCTTCTTGTGTTGTCAGATGAACCAGAGTTTGCAGCTGTGGTCGAAGTTGGAGATCGCGTCAGGCGTGGAACGGACTGGGAGTGGGAATCTGAGGTAACATTGACATATTTACCTTCAATGTTTTACATAGAATTAACATTTTTTATAATTACGTTCACTTTTTATTTGGCTTTTATACTGTATGATTTTCAGGCATTTTTTAAATTGTGTTCATTCATTTTATATAGCCTTGAATAACAAGTTCTGGCAATCATGTTATTATTGTTATGTTGTTATTATGATTATGATTATGATTATTATTATTATTATTGTCATGTTATTATTCTGACAATGTTGCTATTAATTTTGGATATTAAATTTGGAAAAAAAATTGGACTCCAAGGTTTTTGATCGTTCATGATGTGTATTTTTGTGTATTCGATGGACTAAGATATAAACCAATTGATTAACCAGTGAACAAACTGTACCAAAAACGTAATTCCTTTTAGTAATACAGTGGAACCTCCGTTATAAGACCTCCCATTATAAGACTCCCTCCCACATAAGACCTACTTATGTAGACATTGCCCTTCTTCGTAAGTATTCAAATTACCTCCCTTAAGGACCCCTCCCTTATAAGACCTCATTTTGGATGATTTCTTAAGGTCTTATAAGGGAGGTTCTACTGTATTGCAACATTACAATGATGCCAGAGAGCTTGTGTGAGTCTGTCTGTCCGACTCTGTCTGTGTGTGGGTGCTTTGTTTTTAACAGTAAATACTGTACTTATTTATTCTTCAGATATCATGTTGGTTGCTTTGCACATCTTCTTTTTAACAGTAAATACTGTACTTATTTATTCTTCAGATATCATGTTGGTTGCTTTGCACATCTTCTTTTTAACAGTAAATACTGTACTTATTTATTCTTCAGGTATCATGTTGGTTGCTTTGCACATCTTTTTAACAGTAAATACTGTACTTATTTATTCTTCAGATATCATGTTGGTTGCTTTGCACATCTTCTTTTTAACAGTAAATACTGTACTTATTTATTCTTCAGGTATCATGTTGGTTGCTTTGCACGTCTTCTTTTTAACAGTAAATACTGTACTTATTTATTCTTCAGGTATCATGTTGGTTGCTTTGCACATCTTTTTAACAGTAAATACTGTACTTATTTATTCTTCAGATATCATGTTGGTTGCTTTGCACATCTTCTTTTTAACAGTAAATACTGTACTTATTTATTCTTCAGGTATCATGTTGGTTGCTTTGCACGTCTTCTTTTTAACAGTAAATACTGTACTTATTTATTCTTCAGGTATCATGTTGGTTGCTTTGCACATCTTTTTAACAGTAAATACTGTACTTATTTATTCTTCAGATATCATGTTGGTTGCTTTGCACATCTTCTTTTTAACAGTAAATACTGTACTTATTTATTCTTCAGGTATCATGTTGGTTGCTTTGCACGTCTTCTTTTTAACAGTAAATACTGTACTTATTTATTCTTCAGGTATCATGTTGGTTGCTTTGCACGTCTTCTTTTTAACAGTAAATACTGTACCTATTTATTCTTCAGGTATCATGTTGGTTGCTTTGCACGTCTTTTTCTGTTTTGATTCTACTTTTGGATTTCTTCCAGGATGGCTGTCCTCCAGGTGCGGGTACAGTCATAGAACTATGTCCAGACAAAACTGTCTGGGTGTCTTGGGACCAGGGTGGCCTTCACAATTACCGTATGGGAGCTGAAAACGCCTATGATCTGAGGCTTGATACCAAAGACTAAGAAACACTGGCTGACCATGAACTGATGTACTGACTGTGTGTGTGTAAGATATCATTATTAGTGTGCAGATCTATTAAAAAATCACTTTTTTTCTCTTCACTTGTTTGCATCAGAAGTGCATTCCGCGCCATTTTATGTGTGTTCAACTGTTTTCATTGTGTTGGACACGTATATCGTCACAGGTGTAGACACATGTATATGCATACCTGCCCATATTACATTGTAGCATGATTATGTGGATATGTACTAGTCAAACCCGGTTATAAGAAATTCGAAGGGAGATATTTTTTTGGTTTTCTTATATCCGGGTTTTCTTATATCCGATACTCGGAAATAAGAAAACGTTTTTAATTTGTTTTCTTATAACCGATTTGAATGGGGGGAAAATAAAAGACAAAAAGAGAAAGAAAAGAAAAGACAAACAATCATAAAACGAGGAGAAAATGCTTTTAACTAATTTGGTGCATGAAAAAAGGGGGGGGGGGGGGGGGGGGATGCAAAACAAAGGAGGAAAAAAAGAAAGAATGGAACAGAAAATAAAAAAACAAAAATGAAGGCAGACGTGGTGTGAGTTGCATGATGAGTGAGCAAGACAGCGGAGAACAGATGAATGAGTGGGTGTGGTGTGAGAGTAACATATTTGTTTAAATGTAAATTTCTGTTTCTTGTTTTTAATCAATATTATTCTAATTTGGATGTAACTCATTTTACACAGTGGAAGACAATTTTGTATTTGCGTTTGTTGGTTGGTTGGTTGCAGGAAGTTTTACGTCCTCACAGCCGTAGCTCTTAGGGACAAGTAGTTCTGGTGCTGTAGTCTTCGATGTAGCAGGTACACCTGGAAATTGGTTCATCAACGTTGTTCTTTAGAAAGGGTCGGGTGGGAGGAGCTGGAGTAGAGTCAGTTGGAGTCTTGTCGTAGACTCGTCATAGTTGGTGTTTTTCAAACGGGCCCCCCAAAAAAAAAAGCTGTCTCCAGGGCTACAGGGCGGCCTTCTTCGTGCTCAGGTGCTGCCAGTTCACAATGCAGGCATCAGGATGACGACGACTCAGATGTTGACACGCGTTTGTACAATGCCAATGGACAATAAAGAAACTTGCGACCTATGACTCATGTTTTACATCATAAAATCAAAATACAGCAAAACTCGGTTATAAGAAATCCTTTTTCCTAATTTGATGCATTTCTTACATCATAAAATCAAAATCGTCTACTAAGAAGAAGATTTAAAGGTGCCTACAACCACTCAAACTAACAAGCTTTTTTTTCCTTTTCACTTTTATCAAATATGTACCCCTTCACCTTTCTTGTACTGAACTATTACCATTCACTGTTCACCCATGCAGCTTTTCATCAATCGTTTGCTTTTGTTTATGTGGATTTTCGTCCACATATTCAGTCATTTGTATTTATCTTCTTAAAGAAATGGATTGCTTTTTCCTCTCTGCCATTGCTGCTGAAAATAAAAGGATGGACAGTCTCTCTACCACCAACACAAAAGTACAGGCACTCATATTTTTTTCTTCTGCTCAACATTTATTTTGCACAGAATACTGAAGGAAAGCATAGAATAAAGGAACAAAAACAACTCAATTAGTCTTGCAATAAAGTGCCTGTACTGTTTAGACAGTCTGTGACGCAACTGGTATGAGGTAAACGTTCCCTTTTTGGAACAACTTCAATTTTCTGGGAACATCCTTTCAGTTCAGGTCCAACTCACTTTTAAAGACACACTGACCCAACACGATTAAGTCCCTTGTTTTTTTCTGGGTAGCTGTGACCCACATACAAATTCCTCCAACTTCAAATTGAGGCTGCTCTTTAAAATGTTTCGTTTTCAATTTGGGGGCATTTGTATTCGAGTCAAACCTGGTCAAAACAAGATTTCGTACCAACTATAAGAGGGAAAACATGTGGAACCCGTGATTATAACATGTGATCTGGTGGGTCTTTAAAAAAATGTTGTCAATACTAAGTCGCTTATAAGAAAATAGAGCTCGCTTATAAAAAAAACAACGAACTGCAAATCAACTCTCTTGTATGACATACTTTCCTTATGTCCAAGTTTCCATTGCGGATGGGAGAAGGAATTTGCTTGCTTATAACCGAGTTTTCTTATAAGCGAGTTTCTTATATCCGAGTTTTGATCATAGATAAGAAGAAGTTCGGCAGGGAATTTTGTTTGCTTCCTTATAAGCAAGTTTTCTTATAAGCGAGGTTCTTATAAGCGGATTCGGCTGTATCTTTCTTTAAGGTTAGAGTGTCTGTGATGTAGCTGCTCTGACGTACATTTTCCTCTTTTGTTGTTTGTTTTGTTGGAACACTGCATTTTTTGGAACATCCTAATTTAAAAAAATCGCTTATAAAAAAATCAAACTCGCTTATAAGAAAATGAACTGCAAGCCAAACTCCCTTGTATTAAATCATTTTCTTATATTGCTTGCTTATAAGCGGGTTTTCTTAAGGCAAATCAGATAATGGGACTAATAAAAAGATCTTTTAATTTTTTGCCTAAAGAAATATTTGTTCTATATAAAGCCTTAGTTAGACCACATTTGGAATATGGTAATACAGTTTGGTATCCTATCCTGAAGAGACCATAAAAACTAATAGAAAAAGTGCAAATACGAGCGACTAAACTTGTTAAAGCACATAAAAAGAAGAACTACACAGAAACATTAGAATTTCTTAATTTGCCTTCTCTCAAGGGAAGAAGATTCAGAGGAGATCTCATACAAGCACATAAAATCATAACAAATTCTGATGATATTGAATTCAGTGATTTCTTTCTCAAGAGTACAGTGGATAAAACAAGAAATAGTGTGGACAAGTTGTTTTTAAGACGTTCAAATACTAACAAAAGAAAATGTTTCTTCTCTAACAGGATTGTTCAACATTGGAATAACTTACCAACTAACATCAAACAGGCACCTAATGTTAACACTTTTAAAAATCTTCTGGACCAAGATCATAATATGATAAGAGCTTTCAATTTTGTTGATGATTAAAAATGAAAGTCCATTCCAAAAGAAAAATTAAGACTAGTTTAGCTTAGGTCTGTGCAATCATTGTGAAACTCAATCAAATTAAACAATCAAGAAAGGGCGTAAAAGGGCCAAGAGGCCCACTTCTAGCCCTATTACACTACTACTACTACTACTACTACTACTACTACTACTACTACTTCTTCTACTACTACTTATAAGCGAGTTTCTTATAAGCGAGTTCGGTTGTATTTCTATTTTCCTTCTTAAGGAAATAGACTTGTCTTTTCCTCTCTGCCATTGCAAAGGATGGGCAGGCTCACGAAGTATCTTTCTATATTAAGGTAGGTGTAGCGTCCAACAACAGCATAAGAAGACACAAATGTCAGGTCACCATGGTGATGGGGAAGACGGGGTAAAAAGCGCATGGGCGGGTAAGAAGCCCAGCCCAATTATCTCATAAAATAAAGAAAATTTCAGTCAAATTTGCCCATGAGACGAATGCTAGACATTAACGCTCGTCTCATGGGCAAAATGAGACTGAAATTTGCTTCATTTCAAGATAATTGGGGTGGGCTTCTTACCCACCCATGCGCTTTTTACCCCGTCTTCCCCTATTTAAGCTCCTCGTCTTAGCACCGAAAACGAACCTACGATAGGGAATATAATCAAAGATATTCTAAAAAGGGTAAGATCATAGCCTGTGTATATACTAGATACACAGGCTCTGGGCAAGATGGACTACTTAAGAGCTCGGCGAACCAGGCTGATAGGGTTATCGTTAGTGGCGAGAGTACACATTCACAGTGGAGGCCACAAAGGAGGAATCGCCGATATGACGGTTTGATTTCTGGGAAACAATAGCAAAATCAGTGTTGCGATCTCTGTAAGAGAGTGTTTTCCTGGTGATCTTGACGTGTTTCTTACAAAAAGTCATCCGTCAGGGTGCCCCTTTAACACCCATGTTACTAAAAGGCATCAAATCAGGGTCTGTTAACCAAAGACCCTATTCTCTTAATTTTGGGAGGTAAGGATAAGGATATGTCACAGAAGAATCCCCAATATTACAGACAGATTTTTTCTCTACTCAGGTAAGTTTAATGGACATTTTTTGCTGAAAAATGGCTGGCGGCAAAAAAGTTAATAGCTATAGTTGCACTTTCAACAGTTTTTTGTTGTTGCTGTTGTCAAAACATTGAAAATAAGGAATTCCTTATTTTCTCATCATGATATGACTGAAATCCTAACTGAGAAGGGAAATAGTTTCACTCATCAATAACAGATCCTAAATTCATGGCTCCTACTGACATCAGCGTTAAATTGATGTGGTGCAGAAATGTGACCCATGGCGGCGAAAGGGTTAAATTGATGTGGTGCAGAAATGTGACCCATGGCGGCGAAAGGGTTAATGGGCAAGTGATAGGGGAAGGGGTGAAACTATCCTGGCAGGTCTCTCTCTCTCTCTCTCTCTCTCTCTCTCTCTCTCTCTCTCTCTCTCTCTCTCTCTATTTATGACCTCCCTTACATACTCCGGTAGCAAATTATGGAATGAATTAGAAAATTGCAATAAACACCTAATAAGTGTCTCATCCTTTAAAAGAACATATCACAAACACCTCTTAGAAAAGTTTTTTAAGCTATTAACTTCCTAGAAATATTCGCTGTTTGTTTAGAAATAATAATGACTTTACGTAAATATAATGTTTCTCTATAACGTGGGGTTATTAGTGTATTGTATTCTATCATTGGACCATGAGCGTATTTGCACATGTGTGTTCGAACACACCACGAGAGACTAGGTATGCATGTTTTAGTATAGTTAAAGGATATGCTGTATGCTTTGTGTGTGTGCGAGTACGTGAACGAGCTCTTCGTTTGAGCTTGAATTTTTTTCGCATGTTCTTCAATTTACTGTGAACATGCCTATTGTTATTTTCTATTCTTTTTATGCATTTTTTACTTTCTTTTTGTTTTCCTTTTCTTGTTATTTGGCTTTTCTTTTTCCCCTCGAGGGCATGGTGTAAAGAAGCTTGAGCTTATCCGTTTACCCTCATTAAAACATTCGTATTCGTATTCGTATTCTCTCTCTCTCTCTCTCATTCCTCTGCCTGCCTGTCTGTCTCTCTCTCATTCCTCTGCCTGCCTATCTGGCTCTCTCTCTCACTCCCCCAATAACAGGGCCTATTTTTTATTTTATTTTTTAAGTTACATATTAGTGTACGATAAAGGGGCAATACTCTTGCTTTACTCTTTGTCAAATACCTGGATTTGGTTCCCTTTGACCATTAACAACATTTGAATGATTAATGCTTGGACCGAAACAAATTCCTAACAAGATCAATAAAATGCAGCAGTCATGATTATTTAACAAAAACCTTCCTCTTTAAGATGCCTACCCCTCTACCAAATGTCATCAAAATCTGCCCAGTAGTTTTTGAGAAAATCACAGACACACAGACAAACAGACCAAAAACAATATCCATCCTCTGGTAACAATAAATAACAACAAGAAAACAAGTAAGCCATACAAAACAATTTATTCTTTTTTTTTTTAAATCATGAAGCAAAACAAAAAGAAAACAAGAGGCAAAGCCTTCAAGGCTCACTCGAACAGGAACATGTGGGACAACAACAAACAAAGATTGAGGGGGGTGTCTAAAGTACAAGATTCCCAATAAAATTTTAAAGTACAAATGAAATGATCGTTAATGGATACAACTTAAACAAAAATTAAAAAAGTGCCCGTGCCGAGAATCGGACCCGGAACCATTGGCATGACAGACAGACGCTCTACCAATGAGCTATGGAGGCTTTCAGTGTTGATGAGTTTCTCAACTCATGTCGCCCGGCTGTTGAATACTCTCTAACCCACTAATCTAAAATGTTATCTGTTTGTTATCTGTTTACAGTGTTGTTTTAAGTATTTAATTATTCAAATCATTATTATTTGAAAGCTTGTATAAACATCTTATCTATATGTGTGCAAAGTTTGAACAATGTATGCCTTCTATATCCCAAGAAAATGCCAACGTTAAAGTTTGGAGATTAGACCACGACGCAACACACACATACACACACTCACAAACATACACGCAGACACACAACTATCATACTATAGACTTACTTCGTGTTAACATGAGTGAGCAAAGTTTAAAAACCATCAGAAATAGCTTTATTGACCCTTTCGTCGCCAGCCATTTTTCAGCAACAAAATTTCATTAAGCTTACCTGGGTATAGAAAAAAAATTATGTCTGTAATATTGGGGATTCCTCTGTGACATATTTAAAGCAAAGGCCTATCCTTGCCTCCCCAAATGAAGAGAATAGGGTCTTTGCATAACAGACCCTGATTTGATGCCTTTTAACATGGATGTTAAATCTTTGTGGTGCAAAAATGCGACATTGGCGGTGAAAGGGTTAATCATACAATGTCTTGTTTTCCTCACACAACCAAATGTCTTTTCCAAAACGTTAGTTTTAGATCAAAATAAATATATAAGGACTGTATCCTTTACATTACTTAGCAACAAGAAAGGCAAAGCCATCAAGGCTCACTCGCTTTGCATTTTAGGAGATAGATCTAAATGCCTGATTGCTTTCACATAAACCCTACACCAAAAATACAAAACCTTTGATTTGCATATTCTGTAAAATATACACACACAAGTAAGTGCCTATGTAAAGCAAGTGCCTGTGTCATTTTTTTACATCACAAAATGACATCATTTCTTTATACATCACAAAAAGACATCATTTCTTTATACATCACAAAATGACATAATTTCTTTATACATCACAAAATGACATAATTTCTTTATACATCACAAAATGACATAATTTCTTTATACATCACACAATGACATTTCTTTATACATCACAAAATGACATCATTTCTTTATACATCACAAAATGACATCATTTCTTTATACATCACAAAATGACATCATTTCTTTATACATCACAAAATGACATCATTTCTTTATACATCACAAAATGACATCATTTCTTTATACATCACAAAATGACA